>JAODAL010067021.1:0-17491 GCA_025379985.1 Phyllomedusa bahiana
AGATCTGGTTCTTTCGTGTTAGGTATAGACGGGTTTAAAACAAACCCCCCGTGGGGGGAGATTGGAGGAGGTTACTCACCTATAGAGAAGCCCTTTGGGAAATTTCTTATTTTAGATACACGATATCCTGCAGGCCTGAATGATAGATCGGACCTTATGTATATATATTAAATATATGTCATATTCTCGGTATTAATCTGTTTGCATAAGATTATAGTGTACATTTTATATGTCATATATCTAATCTTCAAGCAATGTCTTTTATACACCATATAAAGAGTTAAAGTTCAGGTGCATTTTGCTAATTGCATTCAGGAAGTGGTTATATATTGGTTTTGTTTCTACTACGATTGTGTTATGACTAAGGGCCATCTAACTGGCCTGAAACGCGTCAACAAGATGTAGTGTTTCTGTGATTTTAAAACCTTTTTTACTCTTGTCCAATAAAGTGCGTTTTTTCAACTCACCAACTTTTCCTAATTTACCCCGAGCACGAGTGCTGAAAACTCCTTGTTCATACTGATGCTGCAGAATACCAGTTGAAATATACAGCTGGTTTCCTGAATTGATCGTGCGAACTCTGAATGTAAGTATGCGTCCATCTGCCAGAACCCCAACCCGACTTGGACATAAGCTTATGTCCAATGTCGGGAAGGAGTTACATTTTTTTGAGTGGGCCATTCCACCACAACTTTGACTTTACTAGGATTCATACTCAGGCCTCCTATAGAGAAGATATATCCAAGAAATTTGATTTTGGTTTGTTCAAATTCACATTTTTCCAGTTTAATATAAAGATTATTCTTCTGTAGACATTCTAGGACTAACTGAATATGTCTGCGATGTTCCTCCAAGGTATCTAAAAATATAATAATGTCATTGAGGTACACAACAACATACTGGTTCAATAAGTCTTGAAACACATCAATATTAAAATGCTGAAAGGTTGAAATGGTATTACAGGCCAAATGATGTAAATTGGTATTCAAAATGTCTCTATCTAGTTCTAAACGTGGTCTTCCACTTATCCCCTGAACAAATGCGTATGAGATTGCAGGCCCCTCTTATAACTAGTTTGCTAAAAATTCAGGAATTAAGGGAACTCAGGAATTAAGGGAAAAGGGTAACAATTTTTAATGGTAATCTTATTTAGTTGTCTGTAGTAAATACATGGCTGCAAGGTTAAGTCTTTCTTTTCTACAAAGGTCCCCCAGCTAGAGATGAGGAAGGTCGAATGTAAACTTCCTTTAAATTTTCATCTAAAGATTCCTTGAGAAGCTTTAATTCTGGTTCAGAGAGATTGTAAAAGGAATGGTAGCTCAACATACAGACAGCTTGTATTCAAACAGAAACAATAGGAAAATATATATCCCAGCTTGAGAAACTGAATATCCAGTACATTCTAATGACTGTATATTATATTATCTCTTATAAAAATATATTTTCCTATTGTTTCTGTTGGAATACAAGATGACTGTATGTTGAGCAAATTTATGAATAAATATTGGCACCTAATTAATTTCTTCCACACTCACCTTCCTCTGGCCCCCGCTTCCAACCAGGGTCTTCCTGGTCTATTGTTGAAATATCATCACTTCTGAATAGGGATTGGCTGCAAAGGTAACGTTACACTAATTTACATCACCGTTCAGAAGTGAACATCTCTGAGCGGTGATTAGAGATGGGCGAATCGATTCTAACGAAGTGGAATTCGTTTAGAATTTCAGGAAAACTTCGGTTCTGAACGAAGTCGAAGTTTGGGGTACTTCGGGTGAACGAAGTGTGCTTTTGATTGATAAAATGGCTGCGAGCACATGGCGCTATATGGGGCAAAGCACTCTGGGAGGAAGAAGGGCATAGCCTGCATGAAATGTGCAGAGATGAAGCCAATCAGAGACCGGCGGGATTCTGTGATGTCACCGCACTATATAAGTCCGGGCGCGACGCCGGGAGCTCACACTCCTCTCACTGTACTGATCAGGGAAGGTGCTGCCGCGGCTGATTGTGATAGCTCTCACTGAAGAACTGATTTTTATACAGCGATTTTTGTGGGGTGTCTCAGCTTGTCTCAGAGACTGTTCTCTTAATGTTTTATTTCTGATTTTTTGGGGTATTGGACCTGAAATCCAGTGTGCGTCCACTGCAGCTGCATAACATAATAGTCCAAGTAGGATCTAGCCATTCCTGTTGTATTCATTTAAAGAAACGCATTTTACAATACATATACCACTTCATTTTTGGCTGCTCAATTCTATTGCGCAATTTACATCCAGGGGTTAATTAAGCGTTGTTTTGCTGGTGTGCTGACCCCAAGAAACCGTCATTTCAACGCCAAAATATATACATTTTTCCTGTAGCATAATTCACAAGCGAAGGTTAATTACAATTTTATCTCTTGTTGTGTGGCGTAGAAAACACGCAATTGTAACACGCTACAAAGCTACTAGTTTGTGGTGGCCCAATTGTTTGGCGCAATTTACATCCAGGGGTTAATTAAGCGTTGTTTTGCTGGTGTGCTGACCCAAAAAACCGTCATTTTCAACGCCAAAATATATAATTTTTGTGTAGCATAATTCACAAGCGAAGGTTAATTACAATTTTATCTTTTGTTGTGGGGCGTAGAAACACGCAATTGTAACACGCTACAAAGCTATAGTTTGTGGTTGCCCCAATCTTTGCGCAATTTACATCCAGGGTTAATTAAGCGTTGTTTTGTTGGTGTGCTGACCCCAAGAAACCGTCATTTTCAACACCAAAATTATACATTTTTCCGTAGCATAATTCACAAGCGAAGGTTAATTAAAATTTTATCTCTTGTTTTGTGGCGTAGAAAACACGCAATTGTAACACGCTACAAAGCTACTAGTTTGTGGTTGCTCAATTCTTTTGCGCAATTTACATCCAGGGGTTAATTAAGCATTGTTTTGCTGGTGTGCTGACCCCAAGAAACCGTCATTTTCAACGCCAAAATATTACATTTTTTCCTGTAGCATAATTCACAAGCGAAGGTTATTACAATTTTAAATCTCTTGTTGTGTGGCATAGAAAACACGCAATTGTAACACGCTACAAAGCTACTAGTTTGTGGTTGCTAAATTCTTTTGCGCAATTTACATTCAGGGGTTAATTAAGCGTTTTTTTTGCTGGTTGCTGACCCCAAGAAACCGTCATTTTCAACGCCAAAATATATACATTTTTCCTGTAGCATAATTCACAAGCGAAGGTTAATTACAATTTTATCTCTTGTGTTGCGTAGAAAACACGCGATTGTCACATGCTACAAAGCTACTAGTTTGTGGTTGCCCAATTGTTTGGCGCAATTTACATCCAGGGGTTAATTAAGCGTTGTTTTGCTGGTGTGCTGACCCCAAGAAACCGTCATTTTTCAACGCCAAAATATATAAATTTTTCCTGTAGCATAATTCACAAGCGAAGGTTAATTACAATTTTATCTCTTGTTGTGTGGGTGAAAGAAAACACGCAATTGAAAACACGCTAAAAAAGCTACTAGTTTGTGGTTGCTCAATTCTTTTGCGCAATTTAAATCCAGGGGTTTAATTAAGGTTGTTCTGCAGTTGTACTCAGTAAAAGAAACTTTTGTTTTTCACCGCCACGGGAAGAAATTCTGTAGCAAAATTTCCCATATCCGAAGGTTAATTAAGCCTGTTTGTGCTTTTATATTCAGTAAAATACACAGAGTTTTTAAACGGCACATACAAGTCAATTTTTCCTGCCCATTTGAGGAGCGTAATTTTTTTTCAAGGGTTACCTAAGCTTCTTAGTGGGTCATTTGGCGTCAAATACAGGGTGTGTTATTTATCATATACAGATATCTTCATCAAAACAGTGTCTGTACTTTTTTAGAACAAAAAATTATTCAGACAGAGGGGGTGGCAGGGCTTTAAAAACCTGCGAGTGGCAGGGGGAAAAAAAAAACATTCCGGGACCCGGGTTTCCAAAAGGACAGAAAGGGGAAAGGGCCCCAGCGGGGGTCACTCGTAAAGGCCACAACGCCCCTGTCACCTATGGCCTTGTACTAAACTACAACCCAAGGGTTTTCTTGTTTGGTTTGGGAAGGTCATCCCCCTTTTTTCCCGGGATGCCCATCGGGGAAAACCCCAACCCAAAAGAATGGGTAAAAAATCAGACCCCAACCCTTAGAGGGGCAGGGCCCCGGGGAAAAGGCGGGGTCAGGGGCCCCTTTTCACTGTCCTAAAACCCCCCCTTCTGCCCCATCCGGTTCCCTCAGCCAGAGATTCCCTATGTGGTTTTTGGGTTTCAGCGCCACTAAAATAGCGGGGAAATGAAAAATTTTGAGGAGGGCAGTCAGCAGCTACTTGGCAGAAAAGGGAAATGGGGCCAATATCCCCTTTCTTGCAGTAGGCAGAAAATAAAGATTTTTAGAGTGGCATGGGAGGGTCATGTTTTTTGGAGGGGCAGCCTTCCCTCCCAAAGGGCCCCGGTGTTTGGGGCGCAGTGCCCAAAAAGGGAAACACAAATAGATGTAAATGTACCGACCGCATTTGGGAGCCGGGTGGGGCCCAAATGCTTCATCTGGGTTCAGGAGAAGGGGGGCGTCGGGTTTGGGCGAAACCAGGCAGCCAGCAAGTGGGTCGTGGGGGCCTTGGGGTCAGCAGGATAGCACATTTGGGGAGGTGGGGAGCCAAAGGGGGCCAGGGGGAAAAAAACCCCAATTCGCAGGGCCCCAAAAAAGTAGCGGCACGGGGGGCTCAGCGAGGCAGCGGCGGCAGAAAGTCCTCATTTGCGGAAAGAATTGGGCGGTAAATTCCAATACTCGGCCGGTGTGGCGTTTTTTTTGCTAAGACCCCCGGTGGACCCGAATTTGGGTATATGTAAAGAATCTGTAAAGGCAGAAATGTAAGGGGGGCCGGGGAAAGCAAAAACTTTGGCACCAGGGCCCTTTGCGTAAACACATGCGGGCGTCCCCAATCCGGAGGCCTGGGAAAAAACGTGGCTCCAGATGGGGTTTGGTCCATCCGGGGCCGCCGCAGCAACAGCAGCAGAAAGCAGCCCCCCTTGGCACGCATTCCCCCAATTGCAAAAGCCAGTAAAGGGCCCCTCCCCACCCCCTGCAGAAGGGGCTGTTTCTATTTTGGACATCTCTCTCGGCCCAGATCTCCCGGGTCCCGCTTTCAGGGGAAACCACAGTGGGTTCGGGAAAGGGGGATTCCCAAAGAGACAACAGTATGGGGCCCAACCTTTCCTAAGGTGCAGAAAGCTGCCCGTGCCCCTGCCAAGTTTTTTGGGGCGGGTTTTTCCTCCCCTTTCCAAATGGGGGATCTGAAATTTTTCAGAGAACTAAGGCTTGTGCCGACCCGAGATGGAGAGTTCCAAGCCTTTTAATTTCTTTTCCAAAAAGGCGGGGTCCCAAAGCACTTCATAAATTGTAGAACGAAGTGGGGCCAGCCCCTTAAAAGTTTATCGGTTTTTTCCCAAAGGGTTTCCGGCCGGGGCGCGGGAAAACGGGGAAACTGAACCCCGGTCAGGGCCATTTACTGTCCTTTACGGCCCACTGGGTGAATGTGTTTCCCGGGCCCCGGCACACCAAACAATTTGGGGACGGGAGACCCGCTTTCCTCTCCACTTGTAAAACCCTGCTGCCCTGCGCCAAGGGTCCCCCCCTCCTCCCCCTTTCCACCCCCACCACCATCTCAGCCTCACAAAGTACTCGCTCCTCATACCACTTTGGGTGGGGGCACAGCGGTGCCCCCGCAGTTCTACACCTGGGTTCCCTTTGGGGCAACCCGAATCAAAACGGGGGGAGGAATGCTCCGCGTCATGCAGCAAGAAATTTCGATTGTGGCTTTTCTCCACGAAAAACTGAAAATGGGAAACCCTGGTTTAGGAAATGGGGGGGAAACATGGGTTGTCCCGCGTTTCCCACCGAGGAGGGATGGTCCATGGGCCCTACTGGGCACAGTGTTAAAAGGGTTTTTTTAAAAAGGGTTTCCTGAAGTTCTCCACCGATTTCGAACATTCTGAAAAGGGCCCGGGGGGGAAAGTCCCTGAAATTTCTTTCCATTCGTACAAACCCCGGGAACACCCTCCCCCGAGTTGCAGGGGCAGAAGGGCCTCCCCCAACACACTTGAAATGCGATGTTTTCCCCCGTTGGAATTCCAGCCTGCCCCAATTTTTGGGGGAACCGACTGTATGAAAAGAAAAAGGGGGCCATTAACGTTTTTTTGATGATCCGGCGGGACAAAAATTTATTTCCCCGGGTTTTTAATTTTTGTTGTCTGCCAGGGGCGGGCTAAAGCGGTGAAAACCTGCCGTTTTTTTGGGAAAAATTCGAGGGGCGACGTTTTTTTGTCAGTGAAGGACAAAGGGGAAATAATAACTTTCATTCCACTGTTTCTTGTCCGGGAACAGATGCTGAAAAATTTTTTTTTGGGGCGGGGGCCCTGGAGACGTGGCGTTTTAACTTTCCCCTTTTGGCCACATGAGCCCGGGGGGATTTGAAATGGGAAAAGGGAGGAAAGGAGGCACTTGGGGCAAAGCATTGTTGGTGAAAATGAGTGGATTTTTACCCAGGTGACAAGAGAGGAGGGGGGCAGGAAGCGTGGAGGATGTGGATGGAGATGAGGAAGGAGGCAAGGGACCCCCAACCCACCGTGGCAGTATACAGAAAAAATTGGGAAAAGGGCGGGGGAGCCCCCGGAGCCCTTTGTGCGAGGGCCCCGCAGCAAGTTTTTTTTGCCGGGCTAGTGAAAAGGCCGGGAATAGTCAGAAATCTGGAAAAGGGGGAAATGCCCTTCTGGCTTAAAACCCTTTTGGGGACCCTCGCTCCCCCGGTCCAAAGGGGAGCCTTTTTCCCCAGCTATTGAAGGGAGGAAAAAAATCAAAAAATAAAAGGGGGGAAAAATCCTCCGTAATTTTTTGGGCCCGTCCCTATGTGCGGAAATCGTCCCTCCTCTGACAGGTTGCCCCGGGGGGTTCCTCAGCGCTCACGTACTACGCCCCTGCTGCGGGGGGAAGGGTTTGGGGGGGGGGGGGGAAGGGAAAAGTCCCAAAGTCCATAGCAGAAAACCAAAATTTCTGGGAGTCATGAGAGCACTTTTTTCCCACCCGCCTAGGGGGAGGGTGGGTGGGCCAGCACCCAGCAGCGGGACCGGAGAATTTCCCTGAACCAACAGGGGGTGGCCTCTGGACAGCACTCGGGCCCCCCCATTTAGTGATCCGCGGGAAACTGGGGGGGCGGGCCAAAACTGTGTGTGGCCGAAAACTTCCCGGGATTTTGCAGGGGAAGAAGCTGTCCTGCCCGGCCATTTTAGTGGGGGCATCAGAGGGGGGTTTTTCAGGGGAAAGGGGGGCCATCATTACCCCAAGGAAAACCCCAAACTTGTCCACGATAAATGGGGAAAACGCGACCTTTGTCAAGAGGGAAACGGGCCCTGGACCCCGGCCCAGGATTTCCACACCCCCAAATGCCTTAGGCGTCAGCCCTAATCGGGCCATGGACCCCTTTCACCCCAAACTGTGAAAAGGGAGTCGGGGTTTCAAACCCCCTCCCTCAGCCACTTTTCTGATGCCCCCCACCCCCTGTTTGCCACACTTTCGCTGACAGTTTCTCCATCTGCCACCAACCATTTTTTCCCGGGGGACGGGTTTATTGCCACCCCACCTCCACACCTTTCATTGTCCCACTTTTCCGACCTCATGCTGGGCCGTGGGGGCCCTCCCACACTGGGGGTCTTGTCCCACTCGGGGGGGGCCTACTCCTTTTTTTGGCCACCTCCAAATGCCATTGGGGCCACGGGCCTCCCTCATCCCGCGGGCCTGTGGGCTGCTGCTTTTGACCTCCACAATGTGTCATTGGTCCCACTTTTGGGGCCTCCTCCTTTTTTTAAATATTAAAAATTTTAAAATTGGGCCACTTTTTATATAGCTTATTTACCCCCTAAAGGGAAACCCAAACCACCCGGTCTCCCAATCCCCGAAATATAACATTCCAAAGAAAACAGGTGGGCCGTAACTTATAAAAAATTTATACTTTATTATCACAAATTCGAAAAAAACCATTTGACCGAAGTTTTCAATATAAAACACGGGAGGGATATTTTATATTTAGTTGCCGGGGAAAACCCCGTTTCAACCCCGGGAGTCCTGTAGCACCAGAGTGAAGACATAATTCCTGTGTCCATACGTTTTCACCAAAACCGCGGGGTAGAGACCATTCGCCCGGGGGCCCCAAGGTGCATAAAGGTCCCGGGGTAAAAACCCCAAAAAATCTGGGCGAACAAAGGGAGTACTGGGGGGGGACCAAAAGCGGAGCTGCCAGGGGGGGCTGCGACTTTTTCGGGGGGGCCTCCCCCCCTTTTCTAAAGCTTTGCGGGGAACAGGAAAGCCCCCCCATCTTATGGGCGGGCACCCCTTGAGATTTTTCCCAAATTGAAACCCAGGTAAGTTGTCCAATAAAAACCCTTAAAAGTAGAAAAAAGAAAAAAAACAATAAAACCCAACACATCTAAAGAAAGGTTTCAACCCAAAAAAGGTTTCATTTAATGCCTTTCGGGGCTAGGCCCCAAAAACGATGATCCACGGGCCCCTTCCCTTTTTTAAAACAACTTTTTTTTTTAATTTGTCTCTCATCTCCCTAGTTACTTTTTCTAGAAAGCACCAGGGGCATCTAAATTTTACACTATGTCTCTTAAGGCAAAATGCTGGGGCCACGGGATGTTTCCCCATCCCTTTTTCTTTTTCTTCTTCTTATCTACATTAGAGAAAATCCTTATTTAAAAAAATTTCCCCAAATCAGTGATTTTCCTCATTTAATCTTATTCAAGCCAAAAGGGACTTTTTTGTCCTAAATAGTTTTTGGGCAGCAGGGGCCCACTTAAGCATATAAAAAAACTTTTAAATTTTTCACGGAAAGGTGGAAAAACCTTTAATTTTGAGGGGATATCCCTTATTTTGGGTTTAGAGGGGATCCCTTTGTTTAAAGGGCAGAGAAAGTGCTGGCATTTATGAAAAAGGAAATTTGGGTTACCGGATTTTTTAAAGGTTTAAGGGGGTTTGGGGTTTGGCCCCCTTGTTTTTTACTTTTAATATTAAT
Organism: Phyllomedusa bahiana; assembly: GCA_025379985.1. NCBI lineage: Eukaryota > Metazoa > Chordata > Amphibia > Anura > Hylidae > Phyllomedusa > Phyllomedusa bahiana. The sequence continues at coordinate 9,075 of JAODAL010067021.1, forward strand.
ATCGGCCCGAAACCCAAAAGTTTGGGACCAAAATTTTCCCCCTTTTCCTTTATATCCATTTAGGTTGTTTTTTAAACATAGGGCCATACTTGGGATCCCCATTTTTAAACACCCCCCAGTATTTCTTTAAATTTTTTTGATCAAGCTTGCATTTGGGGAACAAAAAATCAAAATCCTCCTTTCTTATCCCTTTAATTTTCAAAAAAACTTCCCCGATTAAGGGTTGGACCTCTTCACTTATTTTTTTTTAAAACTTTGTTTTTCATAAAACCCCTTTGAATAAAAATTTTTTTAAACAAAATTCCCTTATTTTTTAATTTAAAATTTTTCATAACGGTCTGGGGGGGGGCCCCGGATAAAATTTTTGATTTTATTATACCCCTTTAAGACTTGCGGGGAAAGTTGACTTGGTTTCTAAACCGAAGATTGTTACGGGCAGTTTTCCTTTTGGGAAAAAATGTGGGGACCAAAAAATTAAACCCTTTTTTCCCTTTTTAAAACCAAAACAACAAGTATGGTTTGGTAAAAAATCATCCCTTTTTAAAAGAGAATTTAATCAATGGTGGGGGCCCCATTTATATGTGCACAAAAATTTTTTTAGTTGGGAATTCCGGGTTTCCCGTCCCCCTAAAATAAAAACTTTATTTTATGTATCTTAAAAACCAAAAACAGTGCGGCCCTAAAAACCAAAGGGGGTGAAAAAAAAAAAATCCTTCTCAAATTTTTGGCATATAAAACATTGGCGTAAATGGGCCCAAGGGGACCCCATAAATGTCCCCCTGTAATTTTGGGGGTAGAAATCCCCCCAAAACCCCGGGAAAAATTCCCGAGTTTAAAACATGTCCAAAAAATTTCATTAGGAAAGCAATGTGTTGGGTTTGTCCCAATTTTGGGGCCATACACAATGTCTCCCTGAAATGCCATCCGCCTTCCAAAATAGGGTTTTAAAAAAGTAAGAGTGACTTAAAAAACTAAAAATGCAAAAGACCCTTTGACTTCAGGACAAGTCTATTTTTTTCCCATCGCCTCAAAATTGTTTCCCCTATCCTGAAGGAAAATGTGGATCATTCTTTAAAATTGCTGGAGATAAGAATCCAAAATTGCTGGGCCCAAAGGTTCCCAACAGGGGGAAACGGAAACCCCGAGCGAGAGCCGGGCCCCGGGGGGTCTTGGGGGGGGAATTATGAAAATTTTGGGGGACCCGATAAAGTAGCGGGACCCTAAGGAATTTTTTGGTTTAAAATAGCTTTTTTCTTGAGAATTGATAATGCCCGCCAAACATGCCCCTTCTAGCAATCCCGTTCAGCCTATTTTTTTCTCATTTGTTTTGGGGTCTCTAAATTTAAATTTTTTATAAATCTGTGATCATCAATTGTTATGGGTGCTTTTGAGATTTTGGAAAATCCCCCCCCAAACACCCTGCTCCTCCCTTTTCAGCTTTCTTTTATCGAAAGATGGAATCCCGTTTCCCAAATTTTCTTAGGGGGTCCCCTTTTTGTTAAAGGGGAAATTAAATTTTTTACGTCCCTTTTTCTTTTTACACATTCCCATTTTTTCTGTTTAAAATTTTAAAAGTAACCAACGCCTTTAAAAACCCCGAGGGTTTTGAATTTTTTATGTCTGGGTCAAATTGGCTTTTTTCCCCAAAATTTTTTTTCCCACGGGAAATTTGTCCCCTTTTTATTCATTTTGGGGGTTTTCCAAAGAAAAAAATTTTTTTAAACGGATTTCCACCCACAAAATTTGGAAAAAATCAACAAAAAAAGTCAAAAAAACTTAAATTTCACAGTAGGCATAAAATTTAAGCCCTTTTCAATCACCACTTTTTAGCTGGGGATAATGCCTTTGGAAGGGGGATATTAAGGCTAGGTGGGTAAAACTGTTTTTCGATTGCTGTGCCCCTTCGGTCTGGGAGGTTCCCTTTTCCTCTATATTGAATTTGGTAACGTTTTTTTTTGATTGTCCCAAAAAATTTCCCCATTATTGGCCCCTTTTATTTGGGTACCGCACCCGCCCCCTTTTGAACCCGTCAAACTGTTGTTTGAAAAACCCTCCCCCTTTTTTTTACTCCCAAACACGGGAAATTTTTTCGATTGGTCTTAACATAGAAATTTTCCCCTCACCCGTCCAGCTATACACACGGGGTTTTGGGACATAGTCCGGGGAGTGTTTCCCCCCCAAATTTTTTTTTAAATTTATTTTAGGGGAAAGGGTAATCTTCACTTACAATAAATTTACCCCTTTAAATTAATCATGATTTTTTATAAATTTCAGCCTTTATGGTTTTATTTCTAAACTCGGGCATCCAGCTTTTTTTAAAATCAGCAGAAATTAAATTTTTGATGGCTATTGCAGATGTTGGCCCCATTTAAGTACATTAGGTCTATAGAATAATTATTGCTCAGGGGGCAACCACTTTTCTTTATATTGAACTCATCTGGAAGAATATAGTTTGAATGTGGATCGAAGTCCCCTAGGGATGCGAATGCCTTTATATACTCAGTGAGGACTGTTGCAGGGGAGCTCAGGCTGCTTCTTTTTTGCTTATTTTGTTCCAGCCTCGGGGGTAATTGCCGTATTTTCCCCTCATTAAGTTCTGGCCCTTTTTCCACCCTGCTGCCTCTGCTTGTTTTTAAAATATTAATCCTCTGCCTCAGTAACCTGAACCCCTCCGCTCGGTTCTCCGTTATTTTATTTTCTCCTCGAACGACATATTCGTGTAAAAATAGGGGCCTTTTGGAGACAATCAGTACTAATATATATAAATTATTTCCATTTTTTTATATAGTTATTTCCCCTCAACGGAACCACCAACCGATCCCAACCCCGGTTATAACGTCCAAAGATAACAGCGGGGCCTACCTATAAAACTTATACTTTATTATCACAAATTAAAAACCATTTGACCGTAGTCTTAATATATAAAACAGGAGGGAATTTATTTTTAGTTGCGGGGGGGAACCCCATTCAACACCCAGTCCTGTAGCACCGAGGTGATAGACAAAATTCCTGTGCCCTACGATTTCACCATAGCCCCGTGGGAGAGACCACGTGGCGTCCAAGGTGCATGAGGGCCCGTTTTAGAAGCCCGAAAATCTGGGCGAAGAAGGGGTACTGGAAACCGAGCGGAGCTGCCAGCGGGGGCGCGTTTTGGGAGGGTCCTCCCCTTTCTCAAGCATGCCAGAACGGGGAACAGCCACCATCTTATATTTGCATCCCTTAGACCTTTTTTTCCTTTTGTAACCAGGTAAGTATCCAATAGAAACCAAAAAATGCAAAGATTAAAAAACAATAAAATCAACATACTAAAGAAAGGCTTTCAAGGGCTAAATTTTCTCATTAATGCCTTTCGGGGCGAGCCTCCAAACGATGTACCCACACGCCCCCTTTGTAACAACTTTTTTTGAAATTTTGTCTCTCTCTACCTATTAAACTTTTCAGTAGCCCCAGCGCATCTAAAGATACACTATGTCTCTCTAAGGGCAAAATGCGTGCCACTGATTAAAAATTCTCAAGATAAAGGCATGTTAACGCAAGAAAACCTAGGGTCCCGCTACTTTAAACTGGGACCCAAAATTCAAAGTCCCTCCAAGATCCCCCGGGAGGCCATCGTCTCGGGATGGATTCCCGTTAACCCATTGGGAGCATAAAATTGGGTTCTTATCTCCACAACGTTTAAAAGACCCATACCTTCAGGAACGGGACAATTTTTGAGGACGATAAAAAAAATAGACTGTACTGAAGTCAAATGGCATGCACTTTTAATATTAATCACTTTTACTAATATACCCTATTGGAAGGCAGTAGGGCAGTCAGGGAACATTTTTGTAAGACCCTAAATTGACAAAAACCCAAAACATTGCGTTCCTAAAGGGGACTTTTGGACACGATTAATCAAATTTTTTTTCCGGTTTGGGGGGGATTCTACCCTAATTACAGGGACATATATGGGGCCCCTGGGGCGCCTAGTTACCAATGTGTATATGCAAAAATTTGAGAAGGATTTTTGTTTTACTCCCCCTGGTTTTTTGGACGCACTGTTTTGGGGTTAAGATCTCAATGACGTTTTTAAAATTTTTTGGACAGGAACGGGGAATTTCCCAAAAGAAAATTTGTGTCCCCATATCAATGGGGCCCACCATTGATTAAAATTCTCTATAAAAGGATAGTTTACCATAAACCATATCTTATGTTAGGTTAAAAAGGAAGGTAAAGCTTTGGTCCCCCCAACTTTTTTAAAGACACTGACCCTAACAACTTCTGTTTAAGGGACAATCAACATGCCCCCCAAATCTTCAAGGGTATAATAAAAACACAATTTTTATCCGGCCAGAAAGATTTGTTCGTTTGGGTAAAAATTTTTTAAAAATAAGGGTAATTTTTATTAAAAAAAAAATTCAAAGAGGTATGACAAAAGAAGATTGAAAAAAAAAAGTTTAAAAAAGGGCCCAAAATCCTTAATCGTTTAAGATCTTTTGAAAAAATTTGGGGTAAGAAAAAAGACGAGGGCTTTGGGATACACCCTCGATTTTTTGTTTTCCATGCAAGCTTATCAAGGAAAAAATAAAAGAAAAAACTGGGGGGTTTTTTAAATGGGATCCCAAGAAAGGGGCCCCATGTTTTTAAAAAACAACCTAAGAAAGGTTTTACCCGGGAAAGGGAGAACTTTTGGTAATCTAAAGGTTTTCAGCCCATATTAATATTAAAAGTAAAAAACAGGGGGAAAAACCCAAAACCACCTTGAAACCTTAAAAGCAGGTTTCAATTCCTTGTCATAAATGCCAGCCCTTTCTCTGCAATAAAACAAAGGGTGATACCAAACAAACACCCAACAAAAGGGATATCCCATCAAAATTAAGGGTTGCCACTCCTGTGAAAGTACATCGATTATCTATATGCTTAAGTGTCCATGCTGCAAAATCTATGTAGGACAAACAAGTCGTAGGACTAGAATAAGATTAAATGAGCATAAATCACTGATTAGGAAATTTAAAACGAAGGATGTCTCTAATGTAGATAATGAAGAAGAGAAGAAAAAGTATGGGGAAACATCAGTGGCACGTCATTTTGCCCTAGAGAGAGACAGTGTATCTGAGATGCGTTGGTGTATACTAGAAAAAGTAACTAGTATAGATGAGAGACAATTACAAAAAAAGTTGTTACAAAGGGAGGCGCTGTGGATACATCGTTTGGAGGCTCTAGCCCCGGAAGGTATTAATGAGAACTTTAGCCTGAAAGCCTTTCTTTAGATGTGTTGATTTTATTGTTTTTATCTTTGCTACTTTTAAGGTTTCTATTGGACACTTACCTGGTTACAATGGAAGGTCTCAAGGGATGCAGCTATAAGATGGTGGCTGTTCCTGTTCTGCGCATGCTTGAGAAAGGGGAGGAGCCTCCCCGAAACGTCGCACACGCTGGCAGCTCCGCTCGGTCTCCGAGTACTCCTTCGTTCGCCCAGAGTTCGGGCTTCTGCACGGGACCTCATGCACCTTGGACGCCGACGAATGGTCTCTACCACGCGGCTATGGTGAAATCGTATGGACACAGGAATTATGTCTATCACCTCTGGTGCTACAGGACTCGGTGTTGAATGGGGTTCTCCCCGCAACTAAATATAAATATCCCTCCTGTGTTATATATTGAAGACTACGGTCAAATGGTTTTTACGAATTTGTGATAATAAAGTATAAGTTTTATAGTTACGGCCCACGCTGTTATCTTTGGACTACTCCTGTTATTTCCACCTCCAGAATGTCATTGTGCCACTGTCTGACCTCATGCTGCTGCTGTGGCTGTTGTCGTGACCTACACACTGTGTCATTGTCCCACTCTGTGGCCTACTTCTGTTTTTGCCACCTCCAGAATGTCATTGTGCCACTGCCTGACCTCATGCTGCTGCTGGCGTGACCTACACACACTGTGTCATTGTGCCACTGTATGACCTCATGCTGCTGCTGTGGCTGCTGCCGTGACCTCCACACTGTGTCATTGTGCCACCGTCTTACCTCATGCTGCTGCTGTGGCTGCTGCTGTGACCTACACACTGTGTCATTGTCCCACTGTCTGACCTCATGCTGCTGCTGTGGCTGATGCCGTCACCTACACACTCTGTCATTGTGCCACTGTCTGACCTCATGCTGCTGAGCCGTGACCTCCACACTGTGTCATTGTGCCACTCTGTGACTTATTCCTGTTTTTTCCACCTCCAGAATGTCATTGTGCCACTGTCTGACCTCATGCTGCTGTGGCTAGCGCCATCACCTCCACACTCTGTCACTGATGTTGCCACCTGAGCCCTCAGCTTGTTTTTTTCCAGCTGTCGCTGCCATGACTTTGTCAGGCTACATTCCCGCTTCAGTTTTTTGGTCAGTTTTGCCCTCTTAAGTGCCCAGGGAATATTATAGTGATGCGATTCTAAGAGCGGCGGCAGTCATGTGCGTGTCATACTAAAACACAACATTGTATGAAGACCAAACCAAGCTCCCTCTGCATATTTAAGCATGGCAAAACGTTATAGGGCCCACCCTGCAGGCTCTGTGCAGCCTGGAATAGCTGCTTTTTAACGTTATTCGTGCCGAAGTAATTCGGAACGAAGTTATTTTTTGCCGAGAAATTCGGCGAAGTGAACGAAACGAATTTCGGGAAATTCGCCCATCTCTAGCTATGATGTAAGCAGAGGCACATGAACACTGCAGCCAATCAACGGCTGCAGCAGTGATGTCCCCATTCAGAAGTGAGGGCATTTAATTAGAAGATCAGGAAAAACAGTGCTGAAACGATAGATAGATAGATAGATAGATAGATAGATAGATAGATAGATAGATCCCAGATTGAGAAACTGAATATAAACAGTACAGTCTAATGACTCATTACATTATCTCTTGATAATATATACAGTATATACATATATATATATATATATATATATAAATATATTATATATTATTACTATTTTTATATAATATATATATATATATATATTTAGATATGTATATTGATCTGATGCACATACATCAAATTCTATAAACTGTAAGTAGACAAGCAAGTTTTTCTAAGAGCTTAACTAGAAATCATGTGTTATATTTATTTCTTTAAACCTTTTTTAGAAATATTTGTCAGCAATGTTATATTAGCTAATTCGCATTTCTGATATTTTATTGGCATTAGAATATAAGGAGTGTACCCCAGGTTTTTGTCCATAAAACAGTTGCCTGAGGGGTCACATCCTGAAGGAGACTTGAGTAAGCCCACACAAATGGCTTTGCTTTGTCTCTCTTCTCTGTCCTAATGTGGCCTGGAAAGTAAGTTTCCTCTCAAATGTATTGATTAGCTTACACTAATCAATACATTTGAATCCCACAGGTAATTATTAATTTTTTACTTTGGGCCCAGGAGCTGTTACTATAATTATATTTTAGGATGGACCACCACCAACATTTATATCTCGGAAAACCCCTCTAGTGTCACAAAAGTTCCTAGAAATAACACAACAGAAGTAACACAAAATTATCACACTAGGCTACATTGAACATTTGAAATAATAAAATTCTGTCCCTTTTATACCTGAAATGAAATGGATATTTATAAAATATTTTAGAAATGATTCTGCAGAAAACAATTACATACATTATAAGTGCAATGGAGAGAAGAACTACCGAAATAGCTGAATAACACCATTGTTTTCTGTTTTGTTTTTTTTTTCCTGTCAGCAAAGCCATCAGCAGTGAATTGAAGTGCACTGAGGGACATGGAACTTAATAAGCAGCACAGCATAGCCCTCCACATGTACTTCATAACATGTATTTTCCACAGGCTCTACCATTTTAACAGGCTTTGTTATGAAACTGGAGGGAGTTTTGAAACCCTCCATTAACATTCCAGTATCTGGCTGGCTGCTGTCCATCTCCATCTTTTCTGTTCTATACCGGAGAAGATGAAATGTTTTTTCTGGATTTCCATCCCTCTGTCTTCTTAGTTTGTGTGATTCACAGAAAGACACAGTGGGGGAGATGTATAAAATGGCATTGGGAGGAAAATATAATCAGATTTAATAAATGTTAAGATTGTACTTGTAACTAGCAACAATTTCTTTCCTTGTCAACAACTGTGTTGGGAAGAAAAGTACTGTGAAAATGTGTCATTTTAGAAAGAAAAAATGTTGTGCATAATGTTCGAAAACAGGACTAATTGCTTTTTATCTAATGTGATTTTTACTGCCAGATAACTACAGAGTTTTAAATACATAAGTGTTAGACGCAGAGGTCTATTTTTCAAAGTGCAAATGGGTTGTTGTATTTATGTGGTTTTATATTGAGTTTATAAGTTTATATTTTTACCTTTTTTAACTTTATATAAAACATTGTAATGTTCTTTTTTAGAGAACCAAAATAAGTCACATGAATTGAAATCCCAAACCC
>JAODAL010067022.1:0-17491 GCA_025379985.1 Phyllomedusa bahiana
CCCAAAATGCCCCCCAAACCCCCAAAAAAATGGATGCTGTGTAAAATGCAAAGAAAATTAGAATGCAATAATTTGAAAATATCTTGCAACTATATTTCATTCACAACACATATCAATAGTTGAAAGTTAAAAAATCCATTTCGTTTGAAGAAATTAACTAATTTAATAATTGTTTTCAGTATCATATCTCAAAACAATTTGGACAGGAATAACAAAAATACTGTAACTGTGTGTAAAAAGAGCATGTTAGAAAGGCTCAGGGCACATGTAAAAAAACTGTCTGGGTCTAAAATCCTTTGTTGCCCATAAAAACCAATCGAGCGCCCCTTTCATATCTATAGTGCTCTGGAAAAATGAGAGGGATGCTCTGATTGGTTGCTATGGGCAACAAAGTAAATTTTAGACCTAGACAGTTTTCATACATTTGGCCCTTAGTCTCTTAGTGGCAAAGATGGTCAGAAGTTCATCAATCTGTAAAAAACGGCATCAAACTGATGCTACACAGTTAGTTGACCATAATCCTCTTATTCATCCTTTGTCTATTAAGACGGTTGTCTATCAAGACGGGGTAATGCTCCATTGAGAGTTTATCCTATGCAAGCCCTTTTTGGATCCCCTGAGGAACTCCTTTGACATTGTGGGGGGAGGGGGACTGAGGAACGCCTCAGGACTAAGTGGCTCTCCCTGACTTTTAAGGGAAATTGCGACAATTTTGGCTGCATGTATATAATACCCCTTTTTTAGTGGTTAATTCCTCATTTAGAGTGTGTGTCTACATTTAGGGAAGTCACCAATGGTTGGGCCCCTCCATTTTGTATTTACACTCCATCCCTTCTGTAGGTCTCAGTGTTGGGTGAGCTTAGGAAATTTTTTTTTTAATCTGGGATTTCCCCCTAATTAAGGCTGATGAATAAGAGGATTATGGTCAACTAACAATGACTAACATCAGTTGTGTATCTTTGTTTCAATATCATATAAGGAATAATGCTTGTTATATGTAGTGATCTGATCATAGTATGTTGAGCAATTTAGTCATCTAGTTTTTAATTGTTTGATTAAAAGTTATATTTTAGAATAAGGTCCTTTTGCCTTTTGTGCTGTGAATTTAGTAAGACCTTTTTGTAACCCCGATTTATTAGTGGTTTACTGGATTTAATTACACTTTAGATATCTCACCATCTACAACATTTTATATCAAAGCCACAGTCAATATTGGATGCTCATAATCTACTAGTCCTCATGTGGCAATGCATTAAAAACAGGGCCAATTTGGTCATAAAAATAACTGAATGGGCTCAGGAATACATTTGGAAATCATTTGTGAACACAATTTTGGGTTGAAATTATATATATTTAAAAAATTTAATTAATATATATAAATAATATATTATATATATATATATTATAAAATATATACACTCACCGCCACTTTATTTGGTACACCATTAGTAACGGGGTTGGGCCCCCTTTTGCCTTTAGAAATGCCTTTAATTCTTCGTGGGATGATTCCACAAGGTGTTTTTAAAAAGATGCTCAATTGGTTTCCAAGGGGCCCCAAAAAAAAGCCAAAAAAATATTCCCACACCTGACACCACCAGCCTGACCGTTGATACAAGTCAGGATGATCCCGCTTTAATGTTTTTTAGCCCAAATTCTGACCCCCCATCCGAATGTCGCAGCAGAAAAACGAGATCATCAGACCAGGCAAACGTTTTTTTCCAATCTTCTACTGTCCAATTTCGATGAGCTTGGGGAAATTGGAGCCTCAGTTTCCTGTTCTTTGCTGAAAAGGGGTTGCACCCGTGTGGTTTCGCTGTGTAGCCCATCTGCCTCAAAGTTGCCGTACTGTGTTTTAGGATGTCTTTGCTACCTTTTGGTTGTAACGGGTGGCTATTTGGTCACTTTTCCTTTCTATCGCCGAACCAGTCCCCATTCCCTTTGCCCGGGGCATCAACAAGGCATTTCCGCCCAAAGGATGCCGCTCACTGATTTTTTTTTTTTTTTCGGCCATTCTCTGTAAACCCTAGAGGGGTTGTGCGTGAAAATCCCGGGAAGTCACAGTTTCTGAAATACCAGACCACCCTTTGGCACCAACAACCTTTGCCACTTTTCAAAGGCATCAAATCACCTTTCTTCCCCATCCTAGCCTTTTGAATGCAGAAGATTGTCTTGCCCATGTCTACATCCTAAATGCACTGAGTTGCGGGCCCTGTGATTGGTGATTTGAAATTTTTGTGTTAACGACATTTGGGCAGGGGGGGACCCAATAAAGTGGGGCCGGGTGTATATATTTTTTAAAAGAGGTGGGAACAGGTAAAGAGGGGCTAGTAAAAAGTGAAAATTCTAAGATATTTAGGTGCAAATTCTTCAGGTATGAGTCAGCATGTAAGTCTGAAACTTAATAAATATTATATATAATAATATATTAATAAAATATATATATATATATATTACTTTCCAAAAATGCCACTGTCTTATCTAAGCCAAAGTTCATTTAAATTAGATAGAAGCAAAATTCAAAACTGTTCTGTGGTCTGATGAATAAAAAAGTGAAATTCTTTATGGACACCATGTCAATAGGATTTAAATGGAAAGGGGATTACTATCAGTGCACAGTTAAAGCCTGCATCTCTGATGGTATGGGGTCACAGCAACACCTATGTTACACCCTGAAAGACATTATCAATTATGAGCAATATTTTAGAACTTAGATTATAAACAAAGCCATTCGAAAGCAATGGAGAAAACCGAGATACCATTCATGATATCATCTTAGTTGTATCTGTAGACTCTATTAACCAATCTAAAATAACATCATAATTCCTATCCTGACTGATTTTCCATTGAGAGTGTTTCACATTGTTCCTGCCATCCTAATCTATTTACCCTGCGGTTGGGAAAGCTTCTTTACTTTTGTTAGTATATGTAACCAAAAATTGTGATTTTTGTTCAAGTCACATTAGTTTTTTCCTCCCCACCTTCTATAACTTTTTTATTTTCCCTCAAAATTTGGTTTGTTCAGAATTAATTGGCAATGAATCCCATTAAAAAAACAGCTATTTCCTGGTTGCAGAGAGCCTGTGTGGTGTTTTAGAACATTTTGCCATGCAGAAGTATGCATAGGTAGCGTGGTTTGGTATTGAAACAATGCTGTTATTTAGTATGACACGCAGAGGACAGGCGTCGCTCTTAGAATCGCTTCACACTTCACTTATCTGGGCAGTTACGGGGTCAAAACTGACCAAATAACTGCAGTGAGAACGCAGCCTGACAGGGTATTGTCAGCGCCAGCTACAAAGAAAAGAGCAGAGGGCCAAGATCCCACTATAGCATCAAAGAGCGCACTCCTTTTACACCATCATCAGATGATTCCACAGATTACGACAGGACCTGTTCTGTTAAACGCTGATACATGTAGAGCCCCCTGAAAGAGTGGAGAGGATGTCGGCAGTAATTTTGCCTTTCCTTTGATCCGTCAGTGTCTGCTTTCAATCAGTCAATAATCCATCAGTATTGCTAAAGCCAAAAAGAAACAGGAGTTGATCCAAAACAAAGATGACAAGTAAATTGTATATTTGCATGTCTTCTGTGTTCCCTACAGATGGAACTGGATGGATTTCAGATGTGTGTAGGGTAGAAATACACACACTGGATTCGACACAGAGTTCCCCATAATAAGTGAAAAAATTAACTCTTTGCTACACATAGCAATATCCCAAAATAAAAAACACTGGTTCAGGAACAGGTGTGTATATGACACACACTTATGTATTTGAAAGGTATTTCACCCCAGAAACTCTAAAATCAGAAGTATTTTGCATAGAGTGCAATTTAGTGCTGCTACAGACGGATGCTTGTTCATGCAAGACACTGTGACAAGTGGCAGAATTTAACATGGCTGCCCTATTTATAGGACTGTGACATCACAGAAGCTGGCTGGCTGCTGATTGGCTGAATATCTGCACATGTCATTGAGGGCATTCCTTTCTTCCTCCCATAGTTCTTTGCCCCATGTCACGCCATGTGCTCGTGGCCATTTTAGATTCGTTACCATGATTCACCATGAATAGAGGTGGGCAAATTGATTCTAACGAAGTGGAATTCGTGTAGAATTTCAGGAAAACTTCGATTCTGAACGAAGTCGAAGTTTGGGGTGATTCGCAGGAACGAAGCGTGTTTTTGATTGATAAAATGGCTGCGAGCACATTGCGTTACATGGGGCAAAGAAGTATGGGAGGAAGAAAGGCGTAGCCTACATAACATGTGCAGAGATGAAGCCAATCAGGGACCGTCGGGATTCTGTGACGTCACCGCACTATATAAGTCCGGGGTGCAACGCTGGCAGCTCATTCTGCTCTCACTGTGCTGTCTAGGGAAGCTGCTCCTGCTGCCGCCGCTTCTGCTTATGATATCTCATACTAAAGAACTCACTTTTATACAGCGATTTTTGAGGTGTGTCACAGCTTGTCTCAGAGACTGCTTCTCTTACGTTCTAATTCTGATTTTGTGGGGTATTGGAACTGATGTCCAGTGTGCGTCCAATGCAGCTGCATATACATTTTGATGCTATCTGCTCAGTTCTTCAGCACATTGAATATCCAAGGGTTATCTAAGCCTGTTCCTGTTGTATTCAGTTAAAGAAACAGCGTTTTTACAATCCAAATACCACTTAATTTTTGGTTGCTCATTTCTTTTGCGCAATTTAGATCCAGGGATTAACTAGGTATTTTTCTGCAGTTGTATTCATTAAAATAAACGTTCCTTTTCACCGTCAAAGAAGAAATTTTGGCTGTAGCATAATTCATATCCTGAAGGTTAATTACGAGTTTTTCTGTTGTTGTGCTCCATAAAATACACGCCGTTTTAACACGTTACAAAGTTGGTAATTGTTGGCAGCACATTTCTTTTGCGCAATTTACATCCAAGGTTTAACTAAGTATTTTACTGCAGTTGTACTTAGTAAAAGAAACATTCTTTTTCACCGCCAAAAAGAAATTTTGCCTGTAGCATAATTCATAACCAAAGGTTAATTACAAGTTTTTCTGTTGTTGTGTTCCGTAAAATACACGCCGTTTTAACACGCTACAAAGCTGATCATTGTTTGCAACACATTTTTTTTGCGCAATTTACATCCAAGGGTTAACTAAGTATTTTTCTGCAGTTGTACTTAATAAAAGAAACATAATTTTTCACCTCCAAAGAAGAAATTCTGTAGCATAATTCATTTCCGAAGGTTAATTAAGCCTGTTTGTGCTTTTATATTCAGTAAAATACACAGTGTTTTTAAACGGCACATACAAGTACATTTTTCCTGGCCATTTTGGAGCGCAATTTATATCCAAGGGTTACCCAAGCCTGTTAGTGGGTTCATTTGGAGTCAAATACAGGGTGTGTATTTATCATATACAGATATCTTCATTAAACAGAGTCTAATCCAAGGAAGAACCATAGAGTGTAGGATAAAATATCAAAATTACTTTATTCATACTTGTTTAAAATTCAATATTACACAAATTTGTGTTTAATGAAAAATCCGACAATAACGGCAAAGTACATCTCCTCATAAATATATTTGTGCAGGACCAATTATACAGTACCTAAAGCACCATGTAGTGATCAGAACTATATGTCTAATCACCAAAAACCATATCTACAGATATAGTAAAAAGGTTGTACATCATAATAGATTATATCTGTGATACCTTATACTAGTCCTCTAAGTACCAATGCATATATCAAGGGGACCAAGTGTAATAGTACACTCTATCTATAACGTAAATGGCACCTTATTGGGAGAAGACATCCAAGTGAATAGTCCTTTTGAATCATAATGAGTATCTATGAGGGCAAACTGCTTCCCAGAGATAGTATGGGTTTGTACTGCCACCCCGACGCCGTTTCGCCCAGTATCGCTTCCTCAAGGGGTAAATCACCCTGACCCCTCCAATTAAAAACACTGTTCAAGCTGGGAAAAATTTTCCCGGGCGCACGACCGGTTCGGAGGGGGGGCGCACTGTCCGTTTTCCGGGCAGTCCCGCAGTCATGCCATGCGCGGAAGGACGCTCCGGACATGCCCCGAGGGGTTTAGGGACCCCAGAGTCATACGGACCCATGCCCCCACACGCGCTGCGCACAACCCAGCAAACCAGCCAAATCTTTGGGGAATAGCTTTATTTAAAAATTCAGGATAGGACAAAAACAGAGAATCTCTATCTACTCTTGGGCATGTATTTATATTAAACAATTAAGCCCAGATCCCCTATCTTCATACCACGTTAAAAAACACAGCAACCCCCAATTTTTTTTAAGAATAAAAAAATTTTGGGCATAAAACAAGGGTTCATACGATGTTTCCTTTTAATTCCTTTGTTTGTCCAAATATCATTGCTGATTTTTCTGGGGGTATTACGATGGTATTTGCACCAATACAGGTTTCGAGTCCATAAAAGGAAGTAGTCCGCAACCCCCCAAAAGGAGGACATCAGATAAAAATTATAGCAAAACATTCAAAAAGAAAGAATAAAATAAATGTTTTAAAACCAAAATATATAAAAAGGGAAACAGAGTGTGATATGGTTACACCCCTAAGGGAGGATTAAAATTACCTTATCCGTATGATTGAACATTCACAAAGTATTGCAGAAAAGGGGGCAAAGTTTAATTTTCATTGATCCAATAGGGGTTTATAGTACCAACATAGTGATCCATTTGGCTCCTTTTTTTCAAGGGGTCGCATATAATTCCCCCTTTTAAACCCCCGATTGATCACATAAACCACACACCCTTCAAAATTTTTGGGGGCACATGCTGATATTTCAAAAAGTGTCTGGGAAGAGTTTTAAGTGGGAATGTCATCCTGTGTTTTGCTGTTCTAATTACGGGCATTTTTACGCACCCGACTTTTAAGTTGGTGTCGTAATCCCAACATATAATTTCCTACATGGACATTGAGCCCCATAGATCACGTTTTTGGTACTACATTAAAGTAGAGAAGGTCTGAAAATTTACGGATCCATCTGAGGACCTGAATGATCCGAGCATACATATTGCAGCAGGGAACACAGTTTTCCCATGGAAAAAAGCCACATTTTTTGGCCCCCGAGTGCTAATGGGTTCGATTTGAAACTACATAATGGCTTTTTACCAAAAGTCTCTAATGTTGGGTGACTCCTTTCTGTCATCATAGGATGGTTAGAAATTTTTGGCCACAAGGATCTGTTTTGAGTAACCCCCCCCCTGTTTATTCAATATAGTGCGAAATTGGACCATTGTTTGTTTAGTGGTTATAAACCCCACCGAAAATTACCATCCTTTTTCTTTTGTTGAAAAATTGATTTTTTGGAGAAGTCTTTGCCCGGGAATAGGTTTTTTATGGATCTATTGCATATCCACGCTTAAAAACCCTGTCTCAATCACCCGCTTGCATCCAAATTTTGATTCACGAAACAAATACGTCGATACGCAAAAAAATGCCCTGTTTAATCGCTCTAAACAGTACTGGGTTGTGGAACGAAGAGGCATGCAATAGGAATTGGGGGAGTCATTTCCGGTGGACATCCGTTTGTATTAGGGTATCCCCATCAATTTTTATCGCAATATCTAGGAATTCTGCCTGCTAGGATCCGCTTTGAATGTCGTTTGATATTTTATGGATTACTATTTAAAGTTCCAATAAAAATTCGTCATTTTTGGGCATAGACCCGTGCCCTAAAAAAGCACGCGTCTATTACCTAATCCAGCTTGACACAATCGTGCTGTAGTGTCATCCTGGAAAAACTCCGTTCCCAGTACCCCAAGAATAGATGGGATACGCCGGAGCGAGCCGCACCCCTGGGCCGTACCTTGACATTGTGTATAGAAGGTGTCTTTAAATACGAATAAATTATGGGTCAGAATGAATCGTAGTAGGTCCAAAATAAGAGTACATAGATCTGCATCTAGACCACTCATACGTAGAAAAAATTCTACTGCTACCAATCCATCGGAATGTCCCCTATCTGGGGTAAGCACCCCAACGTCCTTTAACCAAATATACGCCTGATTCCACATTGATCACGTCATTCGTTAATTTACATCTGTGTACCCCGACGGGGAATGCAATAACCAACCAATGGTTTAAGGGAATGACTAAAATTTACACCCCAGGACAGATAACCCACCAAACCCCGGGCACTGTGGGACGCCCCGGCGGACTGTGGGGTCCTTATAAATTTTTTGGGAAGTAGGTACAAGTTTTTGGAATTTTTGGGGTTTTTCACCACAAATATTTATTACCTTTTTGGTGATAATCCCGTTCTGAAATGCCTTTTCTAACAAATCCTCTAATTACCTAGAGAAACTTTCAAGGGGTTATGGGAACATCTTTTTTAAAAATTTTTTTATCTCGTAACTGACGGAGAGCTTTTTTTTTTTGTAATTTAATGGGCCAGATCACTATGTTTCCCCCTTCTTCCTGTTTAAATATAAAAAATGCATTTGACTGATTCTTTAATATTTCCGATTTCTAGTCAGGTTATCCGTGCCACACTTTTGGGGATCCTTCATTCAGAAAAGACAATCTAGAAAATTTCCAGTTGTGGGATATGGCAAGGGGGGAAACCTAGATTACCCCGCACAAAGATGCGATGGAAAGTTACCTGAAATGATTCATTTTTTTCAAAAAAACCCTCCAGTATAAGACAGCGCTTTTCTCCCCTTGTATTCAAAAACATTGCCTTCTTTATTGGCTGAAATTTTTTGAGGAAAAGTTTCCTCCAAAAAGATGTAAATTTTTTAAGGCGTAAAGAAAAGAAAAGGGTTAGTGGGAAAAAAATCAATCCCAAACTAAGTACCTCTTCCTGTGCTTGAGTTAGCACGTGTGAGGATAGATTGATTACCTTCATCCTATTTCTTCTGGATGTACCAGCTTCATGAGGGGAAGGAGCCCTGTCTCTTCCTGGGTTGTTCTTGCCCTTTTTGTTTCCGACATTTCGTCCACGGGTCGTCTTTGTTTGACCATCGTTTTGTTTTAGACGCAGGAAGCTATCCTGAGACTGGATCGAAGACATAGACCCGATCTAATCTGGTCGTGATCCATTTTCTTTAGCTCTCCACTGCATACCCAGCCACAAATTAAAAAAATGCCAAAAGGGAGTAGATTTTTAACCACATTTTAATTTAACTGGACGTTGAATACCCGTCCTGGAACGCCCGCATAGCCCCAAACCTGTATGACCCCCCAGATTTAAAAAGTGCCGAAAAAGGAGTCTTTGAACCACCATTTTTGTTTCACTGGACATTGACATAAACTGTCCTGTAACCGCAGAATGACCATAAAACCTGTCTGACCCACAGATTCAAAAGTGCCGGAAAAGGAGTCTTTCAACCACCATTTTAGTATCACTGGACATTAACTATAACTGTCCCCGGGCCAAGCATGAGCCCAAACCTGCATGACCCCAGATTAAAAAGTGCCAGAAAAAGGAGTCTTCAACCACCATTTTAGTTTCACTGGACATTGACTATACCTTTTCCTGGGCCACAGCATGAGCCCCAAACCTGCATGACCCCAGAATTAAAAAGTGCCGGGAAAAAAGGGGTCTTCCACCACCATTTAGTTGAACTGGGCATTGACTATACCTGTTCTGTACCACAGTATGACCATTAAACCTGTCTGACCCACAGATTAAAAAGTGCAAGAAAAAGGTGTCTTTCAACCACCATTTTAGTTGAACTGGACAATAACTATACCTGTCCTGGACAGCAGTATGACCATTAAACCTGTCTGACCCTCAAATTAAAAAGTACCGGGAAAAGGAGTCTTTGAACCACCATTTTATTAACTGGACATTGACTATACCTGTCCTGGGGCCCCAGCATGAGCCCCAAACCTGCATGACTCCAGATTAAAAATGCCAGAAAAAGGAGTCTTTCAAACCCCCATCTTAGTTTCACTGACATAATACTGTCCCTGTCCTGGGTAGCGCTTGCCCCTCCGTATGAGTGCGGACCAATTGAGCTTCACTTGGAAATACTGGGGTTAACGCTCCTATTCCACCCAGGTGCCCTTTTTCTTGGCATTCTTTTTCTCCCTTTTACTCAACGTGATGGGGGAAATTGTCTCTGTACTTTGTTCTCTTGTCAGTGCTCCATACTCCATGTCCTCTGAATAACCTACATCTGGTCAAGTTTTCCTGTACAACCCTTGTACAATTCAGAGGAATTTTTTTACCAGCTATTTTGTACATGCAAGTTTTTTTTGTAGTTTAATTCTAGAAAACACATTTTTAAAATAGGATGGAATCCCACCATGTCTTTGTTTCTCTTTTTTTAATTGTATTAAATGGTTTGTCTCAATACAGGGATTGATAGCTATGTTAAAAATCTTGCAAAAACAATCATTTTGCAAAATGTGTCCAAATTAACGGGTGCCAAACCTATTCCTTTTTTCCTGACAGCCCCCCATCACCCTTGGCCACTTTTGACAATTTAAAAGAAAAAATTTGGTCGTTAAAAAACAACTTTTTTTTTTAAAATTTGGACCAAAAAGAATAGCTGCAGGGTCACAGCAAAATCCCCCAAAAAAAAATTAAAAGGGCCATAAACCCCTGAGCCATTTTTGGACAATTGTGAAGAACAAATGTCCTTTTAGAAACAACTTTTTTTTTTATAATGGGGGGACTTTATATAGTTTGCATGTCACAGCAAAATCCCCCCAAAAAAATTCAAAAGCAGGGCCCCCTTTGACCCTTTTTGGGCCAAATTTGTGAAAAAAAAAAAAGCCCTGTTAAAAAACAACTTTTTTTTTTATAATGGGGGACCTGTAGTTTTTGCTGCTTTTCAAAGAAAACATGCCCAAAAAAATTATAAAAATGATTTTCCAGCCCTTTTTAAAAATTGTGAGGAGAAAAGGCCATTTTAAAAAGCCCAAAACCATTTTTCTGGTTTTTCCAAGGCCCAAAAAATTAAAATTTTTTGGGTTTTTTGGGGTTACTCACAGCCCAAAACCATTTAACCTCAAAAAACCCCAAATTTGCCCAATGCGAAAACTTCTAAAGATAAAGGGGAGAAAATAAAAAGGGTTTTGTTTCATAAAACCCCTTCTGCCCTTTAAACAGTCCCCTCACAGAAAAACCAAAAAAATGAACTTTTGGGGAAAAAAGAAAATTTAAAAATTGCAGTAAAAATTTTTCATTTTAAAAAAAAAAAGTTTTCAAGAGGCCCCAATTTCGTTTAAAAGGGGAATGTGAAGTAGACCGGCAACTAATGGGTTGCCCCTCCCCCAATTGGGGCCACAACATCACCCAGAAAACCTTTCCCCCCCTAAAACATCTTGATAAAAAAGTAAAAACGCCCCACAAATTCTTTGGAAAGCTTATGCGTTTGTCTGTAATAAACCCCTCCCAGCTTCCCAAAGGCCCGCTCGATATAAGGGTTTGGCTGCGGGGCGGGAAACAAACCCCTTTCCTATGGGCGGGGCGACAGCGGGGGGCCTTTCGTCCTTTTGGGTACCCAGAAAAAAAATTGGGGGCCCGGGAACACATAACAAAAACTCGGGTGTTAAAACGCAGATAGTCGTGCACCATAAATTTAAAACCCGGGTCTCTGGTTTTGGGGATGGGGGGCCCTGCTTTGCTTTTGCGTTGGGTTGAGGTGGTAAATAAAAAATTGGGCCAAAAGGTCCCCCAAATTGGGCTTCTCCCCCTTGGCCTGGTGCTCCCGCTGAACGGCTCTTTGTCCACTCTACTCTGCCCAACGCGATGTTTTTTAAGTTTCACCCGTGACTTTTGGGGGGAAAGGGAAGCAGAGGGGGAACAGATTTTTCCAGTTTGATCAATCACAAGGCTCCTTTTCCCCTTCTTTTTAAATTTCTCTATCGGGGGGGTTTTAAAGGAAAGTGCTGAGTTTTGTTTTGCCCGGGGAAACCATAAGGGTGGCCACCCGGGAACTTTTTGTTTTTTTTAAATTGGCCTTAATGCGGGGGATCTTTTTTGGAAAAAAAATGGAGCTTTCCCAAAGAAACTCATTTTTGAAGTTTGGACCTTTTTTTCCCCAAAACCTCGGGGTCGAGGGCACTAGAAAAACTGATTTCCTCATTTTCCCTCCTCCGCCCAAAATCGGCCAACCTCTTTCCCAAAGGAAAGGGAAACCGGTAACGCGGTGCCCTAGGAATACCTCCTTCTCCTCCCGCCCCTTTCCTGGCACAGGCTTAAAACACACCCCTTTGACCGGGCCTGAGATGATGCACCCTGAGAGTTTAAAGCGCCCCCCTTTCCCCACCCCTTTGGAAAACCCCCGAACCACTGCCAATTAAAAAACCGATGAAATTGTGAAACGCCCGGGCCTTGGGGAAATTTTGGGCGGAGAAAAAGGCTCGGGGTTTTTCCGAAATCTGTTCCTTTCCTCCCCGTCGCTGGCGGGACCGGGTTTTTTCCCAAGTTTCCCCAACGATCGTTTTCCCAAACAAATCACCACAATCCCTCATCGGGGACAAAGGGCCCAATTGTCCCCCAACTGCCCTTTTTGGGGCTTTTTTTCAAAACTGGAAAGGGTAGGGTTTCCAAAAGCTCTTTCATTTTTGCCTCCACTCTCGGGGGTTTTTAAACACCCCGGGGCCCGGGAACCCTGCTTGTCGGGGCCCAAAGGTGTCACTTGGGAAACGCTAATGGGCATTCGCTGCTGCCGACAATCGCGGAGAAATGTGGAGGGGGGGAATTCCACGGTTCCCACGTAAACAATGAGCCCGTTAAACGGGGGGCCGAGCTGACGCGGGCAACGCACCCGGGCCCGGGAGAACGGGTTTTCAACGGCGGAAGTTCGAACAAAAGCCCTTCGACCTTCCTCGGGCACCCATTCCAACCCGGGGTACTCTTTAAAATTCTGGACGAAAAGGGTTCCCAAATGACTTTCCCCGGGCAAATTGTGTTTCCACCCTACCGATCTTTAAAGGGCCCAAAGAAATTTTCCCGGGTCCTTTTAATCGCAAAACCAACC
This sequence comes from Phyllomedusa bahiana, assembly GCA_025379985.1. Lineage (NCBI taxonomy): Eukaryota > Metazoa > Chordata > Amphibia > Anura > Hylidae > Phyllomedusa > Phyllomedusa bahiana. The sequence goes on from JAODAL010067022.1 coordinate 12,973, forward strand.
CTTCCCGGGCACAAGGTTTTTGGCCCCCAAAACCACCCAAAGGGTTCTGTTCGGGGGAGACCCCGTCCACAGCTCCTGCCCCTTAAATGGGGAAGGTCCCAAGCCCAGTTTAAAATTTTCAACCCCGGCCCTGGTTTTTTCGGGGCTTTGTGATGCCCCCAAAGGGGACCTTTGGGGGGAAAAAGGAAACCCTGAAACCATCCCGGGGCGGTTTTGAAGAGCGGCGGCGGGGGCCTGAGACCAAACCGAAACCCCCAAGACCCCCAAACCCAGCCACCCAGTGACCCCCCTTTTTTGGGCCCAACAGAAATAAAATGGCCTTGGCCATGCTTATTTATCCTTTGGTCTTGGTCAGTTTGGATTTTTTTTCCCCCGGCCACAGATGAGACAACCCCTTTTTGAAATTTTTAGATGACACGGGCTGGCCGGGGCGGGGACGGCTTTCTGGCAAAAAAAATCCCCGCTCGGCATCTGGTATTGGGGGCAGGAAAGGGGCCATGCCCGGGGCCCGGAACCCATCTGTGTCCCCCAAAAACGGAAAGGGGCCAATTTCCCAAAGGGCCAAAAGCCTGACAAGGGCCGACATTCGGTTTTTTGGTTTTGGGGAGGGTTTTGGGTTTTAAAGTGTTTCTTCTGCTCCCAAAACTTGGAAACGAAGGTTTGGCTGCTAGACTGGCCCTGAACGGCGTGCGGGTTTCTTTCAAACGGGCCCGGGGGGGAAAAGGGGAAAGGAAAGGGGTCTCGGGTTTTTGCTGGTGGTACTCGGACCGGGCGACGGTGGGGGCTAAGGGGAGGCTGATCCCTGATCATGCCCTCTGAGGGGACATGGGCACTAAAAGGAAACCTTGGTGGGGGGCGGGGGAGGAGGGGGAGACAGAGGGTGTGACAGTGGTTGGAGGCCCCGGTTTGTCGGTTTTGGGGCCTTTTTTTGGAAAAAGGGTGTTCCTCCTTTTTTAACTCATCCTTCGCTGCATGTGACTAGACTTTTTGGTGGGGGTTAACCCCCTTTGGGTTCTTCCCTCTACTTACGGTTTAGGGAAAAGGGCCCGGCATATGACATTGTTGGGTGAATAGGGGCTTGCTCAAAGAAGCCCAGGTTTGAGAGGGCCTGGCCCTTTTTTAAAAAGGGGCGATAAGAAGGAGCGGGGTTTTGCGCCCCTTTTTGGCTGGCGGAATAAATATCAGCGGACTTCGGGCCCCGCCCTCGGCCCTTTTTGAGGGGGAAACCCGGTCCTGCCCCTCCCCAAATCTTTCTTCCCCTCGTCCAGGGATGAAGCGCTGGGCAAGAAAATTTCCCTTGCTGAAAAGACCACTTTTTGGATCCGCAATTCGTCTTAAATCATCATCAACACGGGGTGTTTTTGTCGTCCTGAATTCTGCATCCAGGAGCTGCGGGCTCCCAAGAAAGAGGGATTTACAAGGCTTTTCCCCCGACCGCCTGGGTTTTTTTGCCGATTGAGCGGTTTCCTTCTCCTTTTTCGTTACTGAGATTCACGGGGCCCCTGACCCGGGCGAGGGAAAAGGCCTGAAGGGCCCCGCAACTGACAAACCCGCTGGCAGAAAAGTTGTCGCCACCCACTAAAGGGAGCCCCTTTCTCCCCTTACCTCTACCCCCAAAGTCCAACCCCCCCTTTTTGCCCCTTTTAAACCAAACCTGATTTCGCTCCATGTTCAGAAATAAAAAATTTTTTGAGAAAAAAATGGAAGGGGTTTTGGAAAGTCCTTTTTTAAAAAAGGGCAAATCACGGGAAATTCTAAAAACTCAAAATTTAAACAAAATTGCCCGGATTTCAAATTTTAATTTCAAAAAGGTTCCCCAAAAAACAAAACTTTAATGCCAAAAGTGAAAAAAAAACCTTCTTAAAAGAAACGGGATAAAAAAAAGGTATTTTTGGCACCTTTTTAAATTCCCCCCCCGTGGTTTACTACAAAATTGCTGTATTCAAAATTTTAAAGGGAAAGGGGTTTAAAAACAAAGCTGGGTGGCCAAAATGAAAAACACTATCCCGTAAAAGTATTCCCGGGAAAAAAAAAGTTTTTTTTGGGGGACCTATCAATTTTTTCCCCTTTTTTTGACTAAAAAAAATTGCTGTATTCAAAATTTTTTTGCAAAATGTCAAAAACAAAGCTTGGTGCGCCAAAATAAAAAACACGTAAATGTAATTGTATTCGGATAAAAAAAAGGGATTTTTTGGCACCTATAAAAACACACCCCGTTGGGGGGGCTACAAAAATTTCGTATTCACATTTAAATGCAAGGGCCTCAATGAACAAACTGTAGTCGCCAAAAATGAAAAAACAAAAGTATCTTTTAAAGTATTTCCCATAATAAAAGGTATTTTTTTTGGGACCTTTAATTCACCTGTGGTTTAAATACAAAATTGGGTGTAAATTTACATTTAAGTCAAGGTGGGCCCCAAAGAACAAAGCGTAGTTGGGGCCAAAAAATGAAAAAAAACCTTTTCTGTAATGTTTTTCGGATAATAAAAATTAATTTTTTTGGCACCTTCAATTCACCTGTGGTGCTACAAAATTGCTGAAAAAACCCCCCCCATTTAAGTGCAAAAGGGGCCCAATTAAAAAACTGTATGCGCAAAAGTGGGAAAAAAAAACGTATCGAAATTTTATTCGGGAAAAAAAAAAAGGGATTTTTGGCACCTATCAACCTTTTTCTGACTACAAAAAATTTTTGGATTTCTTAAATTTAAATGCAAGGTGGATAAATCAAAAAAGCGGAAAAAGGGGAAAAATTTTAAAAAGAACACCTTTCTGAAATGTAAAACTGATAAAAAAGTGGGGTTTTGCCCCCTAACAAAAAAAACCGCAGTTACTAGGGAAAAGAAAAGTGTATCCTAATATAAATTCAGGGGCCCAAAATCCAGGGAAAATTTTTTCAATAAGGAAAAAAGTTAATAAAAAAGCTATTGCAGTGCAAAGTCCCACACAAAGGGCTTGGGGAACTTTTTTCCAGTATTTTTTATAGAGCTTGTCTGTGAGCCCCCCCCCCCCCCCCCCCCCTGCTCCCCCCGTGACTTTACAGCGGGAGGAAAGCCCCCTTTAAAATTTCTCTACCTAACAAAATTTTAAAAAACCTTTTCCAATCTCTGATCAACAAGTTGTAAGGGTTACAGCTAAAAAAGTAGGGGCTTTCTCTTTTGAAAAATAGAATAATTTCGCGGGGGCGGGTTTTTTACACAGGCAAAGCGCCGCCTAACCCGCATGAGAACCCGAGAGACACTGAAAATGAACAGGAAGGGCTTTCTAAGGGAAAAAAGAGGTCATGTGTTTTCCCCGCCAATCGCAACCCCTACCCCAACCCAGCCCTTTAAAGTCGCCACACATCTCACCCTGCTCTAAAATTTTGAAAACGGAAATTTTCTGGGCCCCCAAAATGACAGGAAAATGACGAAAATGGGGCCATATTAATAATTTATGCACAATTTTAACCTAAATTATCGCTTTAAACCAAAATTTCGATCAACCCTAAAAACTGTGCCAATTTCAACTTTTTTCCCATAAAATCCCCTCAACACAAAAATTTTTGACCCATAATTTATTCGTATTTAAAGACACCCTTTTAAACACAATGTCAAGGTACGGCCATGGTTTCGGCATACCTCCGGCCCTATGCCCCAATCTATTCTTGGGGTTTCTGGGAAGAAGATTTTCCCCCGGGGACACAATAACAAACGATTTGATCGTGGGGGAATGTTTGGGTTAGGTACATAAAAAAAACTGCTATTTTTATTTCACTGGGGCATGTCACAACTGACAAATTTATGGAACTTTTAAAAAAGTAATTTCCCTATTTAAAAACAAACTGAAATTCAAAGCAAATCCTAGACAGGGGGAAAATTTCCAAAATATTTGGGGATAAAATTGATGAGGAAAAAGCCAATACAAACGGAATTTCCCCGGGAAAATGACGCAAAAAATTCACTATTGCATGGGCCCCTTGGGTTTCCCCAACCCACTACTATTAGAGCGATTCCCAAAAGGGCAGTTTTTGCGTATGCACGTTTTTTTTTTCTCGTGAACAAAATTTTAGATGCCAAAATGGGTTTTATTTGAGACAGTGGTTTTTTTGAGTGTGGATATAGCAAAAGATCCATGAAAAAAGCCTATTAAAATGGGGAAAACAAAAACCCCAAAAAATCAATTATTTCAAAAAAAAGAAAAAGGGGTGGTAAAATTTAGGGTGCGGTTTTATAACCCCAAAATAACAAACAATGGTCCAATTTGCCCCAAATATATTGAATAAACAATTTGGGGGGGAATCAAAAATCCTGTGTTGGCCAGAGAGATTTCTTTAAAAAATCCTATGATGACAGCAAGGGGATCACCCAACATTTGAACTGGGTTTGGGAGGAAAAACCATTGTATTCAAATCGCAACCCCCAACAGCAACCTCGAGGGCCAAAATGTGGGTTTTTTCCATGTTTGGGAACTGTGTTGCCTGCCCGCAATATGAAACGCTTTGGAAACATTCCAAAGGGCCTTTAGAAAGGATCACGGGCAA
>JAODAL010067023.1:0-17490 GCA_025379985.1 Phyllomedusa bahiana
TAAGGAAAATTTTAAAAAGAAAATGGTAGACAAACATAATACAAGTGACGGCTATAAGACCATCTCGAAGCACCTTGATGTTCCTGTTCATACAGTTTCTCTATTTACAGGGCAAAAAAAGTAGTCACTGTGCTGTTCGTTATCCTGGTGAATACCTCACTGAAAATGAAGCAAAGGAAGGTTAGGAGAGAGTTCTTTCGGGAGATAAGAAATAAAAAATAGACAAACGTGGTACAAGTAACAGCTATAAGACCATCTCGAAACAGCTTGATGTTCCTGTCCCGACAGTCTGCCTATATACAGGATGAAAAGTAATCACTGTGCTGTTTGATATTATGGTGTGTTACACAGTGAACATGGAGCTAAGGAGAGAGTTGTCTCAGGAGATTAGAAAGAAAATGATAGACAAACATGCTACAGTTTAAGGTGATAAAACATCTCCAAAGAGCTCAATGTTCCTGTTAATATAGCTGCACATACAGCAGGTGAAATAAGTATTGAACACGTCAGCTATTTTCTAAATCTATTTCTAAAACTGCTATTGCTTTGAAATTCTACTCATATGTTGGTTACAACCCATCCAATTCACACAGGTAGTGAAACTGAACCATAGATGTCCAGAAATGTTGTGTAATAATGAGACATGACACATGGATGAAGTATTAAACACACGAAGAAAGAGAGGTGCAGACAGTCCTGACACAGCTGAAATCTTTCAGTAATTAGAAAGCAATCCTGCCACTGAGGAAAAATATCAGTTGGCGAGACTGATGGCCTATAAAAAGATGTTTCATTACCAAGGTGCCACGCGAGAAACCGCTAATGATGGGTAAAACCAAGGTGCCACACAAGAACCTCTCAAGATGGGTAAAACCAGTCAGCTGTCTCAAGATCATCAAAACCTAATTGTTGCAAAACAGACTGATGGCATTGGTTACAGAAGAATTTCTAAACTACTGAAGAATCCAGTGAGCACGGTTGGGGCCATAATCTGGAAGTGGAAAGAACTTTTTTTCACTATAAACCTGCCATGACCAGGTGCTCCCCGCAAAACTTCAGAGGAGTTAAAAGAATTATCAGAAGAATTGTCCAAGAGCCAAGGCCACCTGTGGAGAGCTACAAAAAGACCTGGAATCGGCAGGTGCAACAGTAAGTAATGCACTCGCCCTCCATTTCCTCCATGTTCAGGTTTATGCTATCCGTACTTTGACCTCTGCTGGTGACAACTCTGTTCTGGTCCTCCTTGAGTGACCTGACCACCTTTATCTGCTGCCAGCCCTGACCGTTCTGCCTGCCTATTGACCATGTCTTGCCTGCTCCTCCTGTACCACAACTGAACCTTTGTTGCCATAAGCAGCCACTTTAGGGATAGCGACCTAGGAGTTCCCTGCAGCAAAGTCCATCCAGTGTTGGGCTCTGATGAATACCGGGTGGACTCCTTAGACTTCCTTTCCTGCTGTGTTCTGCTGCTCTTTCTCATGGTGACCCAGAGGATCCACTACCATCACCTATACGGTATATACACTGACCTTGGATCCGCTAAGATATTCTTGCCTGATCTCCAGGATTTCGTGGCTGCAAAGACCCACCAAGGACAATTGTTCGATAAGCTGCAAGATATTGCTGCCTGCAGCTTTGGTGTCTAAGCATCCGGTTGTTATTGTAAGTCCTGCTCTGCATATGCCGCCACCCTATGATTTGAACCCTAAGAGTGGCCGGGGGTTCCTAAACTAGTGTACAGTTCACATGATAATTGTGATGTACCAGTTCCTCTTTGACGGTGGCGCAGTCGCCTGTGGGATTTGTCTCTTGTCTGGTGAAGCCCTGGCCTGCCCCCACTTCCACTCGGGGATTGAGGAGACCCATTAACACCCAACCTGCAACTCTTCGTAGACGTATTCCACATGGTCATCTCATCGTTTGACTACACTGGTCACGCTCCACTCCCCAGCCAGGGCCAAGTTTCCAGTTTCTGCCTTCCTGGATCTGGTTTTGCTGGAAATTTCATTAATTCGTCTTTGATCACCAGCTATCGTCTTCCTGTGGTTCCTCTGGTCAAGCCTCTGGTCAGTTCTTCCATTATTAGAGAACTCCTGACGGGCACCACCCAGTATCGTCCTGAATCTCCGTCCCTTCAGAGGCCTCCACAGAGAAACGATCTTGTTTCTCTGCTTGTGACCAAGACCATTCTCTACCTGACGCCTGCCCTGACCCTTACTGAGTCGCCTGGTGACAGAGATGGTTAATATGAATGGTCACCAAAGAGCCCAGAAACACTTTCATAAAGATTAGGGAAGAGCTCCAAGGTCTATCAGGTCTAGATCGCACCGTCCATCGCTGGAGTTAATGAAATACGACCAAGAAGGAAATCACCGCTGAAAGCAAATTGTAAAAAAGCCAGGCTGGGTTTTGACAAAGTGCATAGTGACAAGCCACCGAGCTTCCAGCAGAATGTCCATTGCACTTAAAGGGCTTTTCAATAAATTAGAGGATCAGCCAAAAGTTTTTTGTTTTTTTTCAGTAATTCGGTTCAGAAAGTGAAGCACCAATATTCTATGGAGTCGTTACAAAGAGGGAACTTTTGCAAGTGTTTCTGACATGCAATTCTTTTCGAGACAGAGCGGAGCTGCGCTTTTGAAACACGCAGCGGCGATCTTTCATCTGAACGCCGCTGCGTGTTTGACATAGACAGCTGTGAGAATCTCACTACTAATTGGTAGATCCGTCTTGGGGACCGACAGAGCGGACTTCAAGACGGATCCTAAAACACGCTTGTAACACGGAGTATATACTCCGTGTGAAAAAGCCCTTAATCTTGATGATTCCGGCTCATTACAAACAAGGAAAACCCAAAACTCATTATCTCAGAAAATTAGAATATTCAATAAGAAGAACTGTAAAAAGTTTTGGAACATAGAAATGTCGCCAAATGAAGAGTCTGTCCAGTTACTGCCCTCAGCACCTGCTCCTTGTGCATGAGTGACTGCATTGATGTGGCGTGGCATGGCGATCAGCCGGGGGCGCTGCAGAGCTGTTATGGAGGCCCTCTGATAGCAGCCTTCAGCTCGTTTGTATTGATGTGGCGTGGCATAGTGATCAGCCGGGGGCGCTGCAGAGCTGTTATTGAAGCCCTCTGATAGCAGCCTTCAGCTCGTTTGTATTGATGTGGCGTGGCGATCAGCCGGGCGCGGTGCGGAGGTGTTATGCAAGCCTTTTGATAGCAGCCTTCAGCTCGTTTGCATTGATGTGGTGTGGTGTGGCGATCAGCCGGGGGCGCTGAGGAGGTGTTATGCAAGCCCTTTGATAGCAGCCTTCAGCTTGTCTGCATTGTTGGCTCTGGTGTCTCTCATCTTCCTCTTCACAATATCCCATAGATTCTCTATTGGGGTTAAGATCTGGCAAGTTTTCGGCCAATAAAGCAGTTGATACTGTGGTTATTCAACCAGGTATTGGAAACTTTTGGCCATGTGGATAGGAGCCAAGTCCTGCTGGAAAATGAAAAGTCCATCTCCAAAAAATCTTGTCAGCGAGGGAAGCGTGAAGTGCTCTAAAATTTCATGGTAGACGACTGTGCTGACTTTGGTTTTAAAATAAAACACCGTGGACCTGCACCAGCAGATAAACCTGGCTCCCCAAACCATCACTGATTGTGGACACTTCCCTCTAGACCCCCAGCAGCTTGGATTGTGGTCTCTCCACACTAGCCCCCAGCACCTTGGATTGTGGCCTCTCCACACTAGACCTCCAGCAGCTGGATTGTGGCCTCTCCAAAACTAGACCTCCAGCAGCTTAGGATTGGGGTCTCTCCACACTAGCCCTCCAGCAGCTTGGTTTGGTGGTCTCTCCACACTAGACCTCAGCAGCTTGGATGGGGGCTCTCCACACTAGACCTTCAGCAGTTTGGATGGTGGTCTCTCCACACTAGACCTTCAGCAGCTTGGATGGTGGTCTCTCCACCAGACCTTCAGCAGTCTGATGGTGGTCTCTCCACACTAGACCTTAGCAGCTTGGATTGTGGTCTCTCCAGACTAGACCTCCACAGCTTGGATTTGTGGTCTTCTCCACACTCTTCCTCCGGGCAGCTTGGATTTTTGGTCTCTCCACACTAGACCTCCAGCAGCTTGGATTGTGGTCTCTCCACACTAGACCTCCAGCAGCTTGGATTTTTGGTCTCTCCACACTAGACCTCCAGCAGTTTGGGAAATTGGGGCCTCTCCACACTAGACCTCCACAGTTTGGGATGGGGTTCTCCACACTAGACCTCCCAGCAGCTTGGATTGTGGCCTCTCCACACTCTTCCTCCAGCAGCTTGGACTGTGGCCTCTCCACACTAGACCTCCAGCAGCTTGGATTGTGGTCTCTCCACACTCGTCCTCCAGCAGCTTGGACTGTGGCCTCTCCACACTAGACCTCCACAGCTTGGATTGTGGTCTCTCCACACTAGACCTCCACAGCTTGGTTTGGGGCCTCTCCACACTAGACCCCCAGCGGGCTTGGATTGTGGTCTCCCCCACACTAGACCTCCAGCAGCTTTGATTGGGTTTTCTCCACACTAACCTCAGCAGCTTGGATTGTGGACTGCACTGGTTGCCTATCCAGTACAGGATACAACATAAACTCATCACTCACACATAAGGCTCTCCACAACGCTGCTTCTCCCTACATCTCCCTCATCTCTGTCTACCACCATACCCGCTCTCTCCGCTCTGCTGCTGATATCAGGTTACACTCATCAATCATCCGAACCCCCCATGCCCTCTCCAAGACTTCACACGTGCAGCACCAGTTCTCTGGAACATGCTACCGCGGGCGATAGGCACACTCAGGACTCTCATAGCTTTAAAAGGGCCCTGAGAATAATTTTTCTCACTCTGGCCTACCAGAATCCCTAATGCTAACCCCCCACACTCCCTAGCGCACTTAACTGTATATAGATGTACTGTTTGGGTGGCAGGTTCATCCGAATTCTACGTATAACAACCCCATATTTATGTCACATGGCTGGACCATTGTAAATCTAGCACTTCTTACCCTTCGTATCTCCCGTACACCCTAAGCTCTTGGAGCAGGACCCTCACACCTTGTGTCTCATCTGTAAGTAGCTTTTCATTGTGCAATGTATTTCTTTTGTCTGTACCTACACCCTCCAAATTGTAAAGTGCTGCGGAATATGTTGGCGCTATATCAATAAAGATTATTATTATTATTATTATTGTGGCCTCTCCACACTAGACCCCCAGCAGCTTGGACTGTGGTCTCTCCACACTCTTCCTCCAGCAGCTTGGATTGTGGTCTCCCCCACACTAGACCTCCAGCAGCTTGGATTGTGGCCTCTCCACACTAACCTCCAGCAGCTTGGATTGTGGCCTCACCACACTAGACCTCCAGCAGCTTTGGATTGTGGTCTCTCCACACTCGACCCCAGCACTTGGACTTGGTCTCTCCAACTAGACCTCCAGCACTTGGTTGTGGCCTCTCCACACTAGACCTCAGCAGCTTGGATTGTGGTCTCTTTCCCCAAATAGACCTCCAGCACTTGGATTGTGGCCTTCCACACTAGACCTCCAGCACTTGGATTGTGGCCTCTCCACATAGACCCCACAGCTTGGATTGTGGTCTCTCCACACTAGACCTCCCAGCACTTGGATTGTGGTCTCTCCACACTAGACCCCAGCAGCTTGGATTTTTGGTCCTCCACACTAGACCTCCAGCAGCTTGGATTGTGGTCTCTCCACACTCTTCCTCCAGCACTTGGATTGTGGTCTCTCCTCACTAGACCTCCAGCAGCTTGGATTGTGGTCTCTCCACACTAGACCTCGTGCAGCTTGGTTTTTTGACTCTCCACACTAGACCTCCAGCAGCTTTGGGTTTTGGTCTCTCCACATAGACCCCAGCAGCTTGGATTGTGGGCTCTCCACACTGACCTCCAGCAGCTTGGATTGTGGTCTCTCCACACTCTTCCTTCCAGCAGCTTGGATTTGGTCTCTCCCACACTAGACTCCAGCAGCTGGATTGTGGTCTCTCCACACAAGACCTCCAGCAGCTTGGAATTTTGGTCTCTCCACACTAGACCTCCAGCAGCTTGGACTGTGGTCTCTCCACACTAGACCTCCAGCAGCTTGGATTGTGGTCTCTCCACACTAGACCTCCAGCAGCTTGGATTGTGGTCTCTCCACACTCTTCCTCCAGCAGCTTGGACTGTGGTCTCTCCACACTAGACCTCCAGCAGCTTGGAGTGTGGTCTCTCCACACTAGACCTCCAAGCTTGGAAATGTGGTCCTCCCACACTAACCCCCCAGCAGCTTTGGGCTGGGTCCTCCACACAGACCTCCGCAGCTTGGATTGTTGCCTCTCCACACTACACCTCCAGCAGCTTTGATTGTGGACTCTCCACACTACACCTCCAGCAGCTTTGATTGTGGGCTCTCCACACTACACCTCCAGCAGCTTGGATTTTGGTCTCTCCACACTTCTTCCTCCCGCATCTTGGATTGTGGTCTCTCCACACTAGACCTCCAGCAGCTTTGGATTGTGGTCTCTCCACACTAGACCTCCAGCACTTGGATTGTGGTCTCTCCACACTAGACCTCCAGCAGCTTGGATTGTGGTCTCTCCACACTAGACCTCCAGCAGCTTGGACTGTGGTCTCTCCACACTAGACCTCCAGCAGCTTGGACTGTGGTCTCTCCACACTCTTCCTCCAGCAGCTTGGATTGTGGTCTCTCCACACTAGACCTCCAGCAGCTTGGATTGTGGTCTCTCCACACTAGACCTCCAGCAGCTTGGATTGTGGTCTCTCCCACAAGACCTCCAGCAGCTTGGATTGTTGGTCCCTCCCCACAAGACCCCCAGCAGCTGGGACTGTGGTCTCTCCCCACTCTTCCACCAGCAGCTTGGATTGTGGTCTCTCCACACTCTTCCTCCAGCAGCTTGGATTGTGGTCTCCCACACTAGACCTCCAGCAGCTTGGATGTGGTCTCTCCACCCCTAGACCTCCAGCAGCTTGGACTGTGGTCTCTCCACACAGACCTCCAGCAGCTTGGACTGTGGTTCCTTTCCCCACTAGACCTCCAGCAGCTTGGATTGTGGTCTCTCCACACTAGACCTCCGCAGCTTGGATTTTTGGGCTCTCCACATAGACCACCAGCAGCTTGGATTGTGGTCTCTCCCCACTCTTCCTCCAGCAGCTTGGATTGTGGTCTCTCCCCACTAGACCTCCAGCGCTTGGATTGTGGTCTCTCCACACTTAGACCCCAGCAGCTTGGACTGGGGTCTCTCTCCACACTACACCCCCAGCAGCTTGGACTGTGGCTCTTCCACACTAGACCCCAGCAGCTTGGATTTTGGTCTCCCACACTAGACCTCCAGCAGCTTGGAATGTGGTCTCTCCACACTAGACCTCCAGCAGCTTGGACTGTGGTCTCTCCACACTAGACCTCCAGCAGCTTGGACTGTGGTCTCTCCACACTAGTCCTCCAGCAGCTTGGATTGTGGTCTCTCCACACTCTTCCTCCAGCAGCTTGGATTGGGGGCTACTTTACTTGTAATACGAGTAAGGTCATTTACTTACTTAAGTGCCCGTGCGGCATGTGCTATGTAGGTCAAACATCGAGAATGGTTCGAATTAGGATTAATGAACACAAATCCCAAATTCGTCTCTATAAAACAAAGAAACAGGAAGCCAAGGATAAGGAGTGTGAACAGGTACCAAAAAAGAGATGAAGAAGAAAGGGACTCAGAGTCTACATTGCGAGACACTTTTTTGATAGGGGACAAAAATGCCTCTGATCTCCGTGGTTTTTACCGAGAAATAGAAGGGAAGGAATCGAACAGGTTAAAAATCAAACTTTTGAGAAGAGGAAAATATTGGATTACTAGACTAGAGGCCTTTCCACCGAAGGGGTTAAACGAAAATTGTCAGTGGAATGTTTTCTATAATTATATCTGGTGTTTTACCCCCCCACCGTAAAGCCCGTTGTTTTTAAAGGGAGAGTCCCCTATTCACTTAGTCACACCGTATTATTAGATTTAGGCACTATATGCGTACTGTACATATTTAATCTGGGAACTTGTGTCTAAGTGTTGGTTATAGTAGGTCGGTTTATGGTGTCTATGTTTAATGTTTATCGTAGTTAATGTTAGATTGTAAGTGTATAGTAACTATTTATTAGATATACTATTTTGAAAGGGTTCGTACGTACCTTGAAGCGGACACTATAAGAACGGCCCTCCTGGAAGTGATGTCACGCTTGAGAAAGGGGGCGTGTCCTCCGAAACGTCGCGTGATCGGGCCCTATGCAGCTACTCACGTAGTTACGGCTTGGGCTAAGTTCTAATCCTCGTCTGGCTGGCTGGCATGTTCATCTTATTCCTTATCCGGAAAGGACTCGCTGAATTCAGCTAAGTGCTCTGTGCTTTCTACTTTGTACACATGGTACGGTTTTGAAAATTCTGGCGTAAAGATTACGTTATATATCCAGGTATATTTATTAATAAATAAGAAGAAAGAGTTTATACGTGTATTGTTCACTTTCTGGACAGCATCTAACTTTGATGTATTGTTTATTGAAGCAGGGGGGGTCCTGCTGTGATGCTGCTAGAGCACATGAGCACTAAGTGCAATCAATAACATAGTGACTGGATTGTGGTCTCTCCACACTAGACCTCCAGCAGCTTGGATTGTGGCCTCTCCACACTAGACCTCCAGCAGCTTGGATTGTGGCCTCTCCACACTAGACCTCCAGCAGCTTGGAGTGTGGCCTCTCCACACTAGACCTCCAGCCGCTTGGATTGTGGTCTCTCCACACTAGACCTCCCGCAGCAAGGATTGTGGTCACTGCACACTAGTCCATCAGCAGCTGGGAGTGTGGTCTCTCCACACTAGACCTCCAGCAGCTTGGATTGTGGCCTCTCCACACTAGACCTCCAGCAGCTTGGACTGTGGTCTCTCCACACTAGACCTCCAGCAGCTTGGATTGTGGACTGCACTGGTTGCCTATCCAGTACAGGATACAACATAAACTCATCACTCTCACACATAAGGCTCTCCACAACGCTGCTTCTCCCTACACCCTCCTCCCTCTTCGTCTACCACCATACCCCCCTCTTCTCCGCTCTGCTGCTGATATCAGGTTACACCTCATCAATCATCCGAACCCCCAAATGCCCGTCTCCAAGACTTCACACGTGCTGCACCAGTTCTCTGGAACATGCTACCGCGGGTGATCAGGCACACTCAGGACTCTCATAGCTTTAAAAGGGCCCTGAGAATAATCTTCTCACTCTGGCCTACCAGAATCCCTATGCTAACCCCTCCCCTCACACTCCCTAGCGCACTTAACTGTATATAGATGTACTGTTTGGGTGGCAGGTTCATCCGAATTCTACGTATAACAACCCCATATTTAAAGTCACAGGGCTGGGACCATTGTAAATCTAGCACTTCTTACCCTTCTCTCTCCCGTACACCCTAATAGATTGTAAGCTCTTGGGAGCAGGACCCTCACACCTTGTGTCTCATCTGTAAGTAGCTTTTCATTGTGCAATGTATGTCTTTTGTCTGTACCTACACCCTCCAAATTGTAAAGTGCTGCGGAATATGTTGGCGCTATATCAATAAAGATTTATTATTATTGTGGCCTCTCCACACTAGACCCCCAGCAGCTTGGATTGTGGTCTCTTCCACACTCTTCCTCCAGCAGCTTGATTTTTGGTCTCTCCACACTAGACCTCCAGCAGCTTGGATTGTGGTCTTTTCCACACTAGACCTCCAGCAGCTTGGATTGGGCCTCTCCACACTAGACCTCCAGCACTTTGGGTTGTGGCCTCTCCACATAGACCTCCAGCAGCTGGATTGTGGCCTCTCCACACTAGACCTCCAGCGGCTGGATTGTTGGTTTTCTCCACACTAGACCTCCAGCCGCTTGGATTGTGGTCTCTCCACACTAGACCTCCAGCAGCTTGGACTGTGGCCTCTCCACACTAGACCTCCAGCAGCTTGGACTGTGGCCTCTCCACACTCTTCCTCCAGCAGCTTGGACTGTGGTCTCTCCACACTCTTCCTCCAGCAGCTTGGATTGTGGCCTCTCCACACTCTTCCTCCAGCAGCTTGGACTGTGGTTCTCTCCACACTAGAAACCCCCAGCAGCTTGGATGGGGTTCTCTCCACACTAGACCTCCAGCAGCTTGGACTGTGGTCTCTCCACACTCTTCCTCCAGCAGCTTGGACTGTGGTCTCTCCACACTAGACCTCCAGCAGCTTGGACTGTGGTCTCTCCACACTAGACCTCCTGCAGCTTGGACTGTGGTCTCTCCCAAATAGACCTCCAAACAGCTTGGATTGTGGTCTCCCCCACACTAGACCTCCAGCAGCTTGGATTGTGGTCCTCTCCCACTAGACTTCCAGCAGCTTGGATTGTGTCTCTCCACACTAGACCTCCAGCAGCTTGGATTGTGGTCTCTCCACACTAGACCTCCAGCAGCTTGGACTGTGGTCTCTCCACACTAGACCTCCAGCAGCTTGGACTGTGGTCTCTCCACACTCTTCCTCCAGCAGCTTGGACTGTGGTCTCTCCACACTAGACCTCCAGCAGCTTGGACTGTGGTCTCTCCACACTAGACCTCCAGCAGCTTGGACTGTGGTCTCTCCACACTAGACCTCCAGCAGCTTGGACTGTGGTCTCTCCACCCTCGACCCCCTGCAGCTTGGACTGTGGTCTCTCCACACTCTTCCTCCAGCAGCTTGGACTGTGGTCTCTCCACACTCTTCCTCCAGCAGCTTGGATTGTGGTCTCTCCACACTCTTCCTCCAGCAGCTTGGATTGTGGTCTCTCCACACTCTTCCTCCAGCAGCTTGGACTGTGGTCTCTCCACACTCTTCCTCCAGCAGCTTGGATTGTGGTCTCTCCACACTCTTCCTCCAGCAGCTTGGACTGTGGTCTCTCCACACTCTTCCTCCAGCAGCTTGGATTGTGGTCTCTCCACACTAGACCTCCAGCAGCTTGGATTGTGGTCTCTCCACACTAGACCTCCAGCAGCTTGGATTGTGGCCTCTCCACACTAGACCTCCAGCAGCTTGGATTGTGGCCTCTCCACACTAGACCTCCAGCAGCTTGGATTGTGGCCTCTCCACACTAGACCTCCAGCAGCTTGGATTGTGGCCTTTTCCACACAAGACCTCCAGCAGCTGGATTGTGCCTCTCCACACTAGACCCTCCAGCAGCTTGGACTGTGGCCTCTCCACACTAGACCTCCAGCAGCTTGGATTGTGGCCTCTCCACACTCTTCCTCCAGCAGCTTGGAGTGTGGTCTCTCCACACTCTTCCTCCAGCAGCTTGGATTGAGGTCTCTCCACACTCTTCCTCCAGCAGCTTGGACTGTGGTCTCTCCACACTCTTCCTCCAGCAGCTTGGACTGTGGTCTCTCCACACTCTTCCTCCAGCAGCTTGGACTGTGGTCTCTCCACACTCTTCCTCCAGCAGCTTGGACTGTGGTCTCTCCACACTCTTCCTCCAGCAGCTAGGACTGTGGTCTCTCCACACTCTTCCTCCATCAGCTTGGACTGTGGTCTCTCCACACTCTTCCTCCAGCGCTTGGACTGGTGGTCTCTCCACACTAGACCTCCAGCAGCTTGACGTGGTCTCTCCACACTAGACCTCCAGCAGCTTGGATGTGGCCTTTACCACTTTTTCCTCCAGATTTTGGGACCTTGATTTCCAAATGAAATGAAAAAATTTACTTTCATCTGAAAACAGCACCTTGTACACTGAGCACCAGGCCAGTTGTTTTCTCCTTGGCCCAGATCCCCAGACAAAGGGGACATCTGTCAAAGTCAGCAGTCTTCCCCCAAATGATTGTGTCATCTATTTGAACCGACTGGGGGACCTTTTAAAACACTTAGGGGGCCTTTGCAGGTGTTTTTGGGGTTAATTATTCAAAATTTTGAGATAATGATTTTTGGGTTTTCCTTGGCTTTAAGCCCTAATCACCCAAGATTAACAGAAAGAAACACTTAAAAAAAGTCCCCTTTGTTTGTAATGACTCTAATAATCGTTACTCTTGTTGAATGAAATTACTGAATAAAAATAACTTTTGGCTGATTCTAATTTCTTGAGAAGCACCTGTATGGAACAGCACTGGAGCTTTTTTGGGTGGTCACATCAGCTCTGTTTACAGACGAAATGAAGGAGCTGTTAAAAAAAAAAAAAACATTGTAACTACTGTGAACATAAAGGGAGGCTCGCTTATGATATGGGGCTGCTTTGTGCATCTGGCACAGGGGGACTTGAATCTGTGCAGGTTACAATAAAACCTCAAGACTACCAAGGCATAGTTCTTCCAACAGATGATGACCCAAAAGACACACTAAAAACCTCCAAGAAATGCTAAGAGCAAAACATTGGACTATTTGTCCTGGCTAAATGCCATTAGACCATCTTTTAAAGGAGCTAAAACCTGGGAAATCTGAGATGTGGCCAAATACCTGTGGACAGCTGCAGCACGAGGAGCGGCCAAATACCTGTGGACAGCTGCAGCACGAGGAGCGGCTAAATAACTGTGGACCGCTACAGCACGAGGAGCAGCCAAATGCCTGTGGACAGCTGCAGCACAAGGAGCGGCCAAATACCTGTGGACAGCTGCAGCACAAGGGGCGGCCAAATTCCTGTGGACAGCTTCAGCACGAGGAGCGGCCAAATACCTGTGGACAGCTGCAGCACAAGGAGCGGCCAAATTCCTGTGGACAGCTTCAGCATGAGGAGCGGCTAAATACCTGTGCACCCCTTGCAGCAGGAGCAGTGGACCAAATACTTCAGGACAGCTATGGCATGAGGAATGGGCAAATATCTGTGGACAGCTGCAGTACAAGGAGTGGGCCAAATACCTGTGGATAGCTGGAGCACGAGGAGTGGGCCAAATACCTGTGGACAGCTGCAGCAGGAGAAGTGGGCCAAATACCTTTGGTCAGAGGCCAGGGGTCCAAATACTTGGACACTGGAGAACAAGGAGTGGGCAAATATCTTGGACATTGGGGCACAAAGGGGTAGATAACAAGGAATCTGTTACATTGGATGGGTTTTTATTATAGGAGGATGATTGTAAAGTGTTTAGGGTATTATAATGATGGATGAAGATACAGTGTTTAGGGGGAAAAATAAAAATTTATTGGATATCTGTATACCGTGGGAGGGTATATACATAGGGGTTATTTATACCTGTGGAGGGTATTTAAAAATAGGATGATCTGTATACCGTGTGGAGGGTTTTACATAGGATACTGTATACCGTGTGGGGGGATATACCAGGGTTATGATCTTTGGAACAGTGTGGAGGGTATATAAAGGATTGAAGATTGTATCAGTGTGGAGGGGATAACATAGGATGATCTTATACAGTGTGGAGGGTTAAAACACAGGGTTGTGATCTGTATACCGTGTGGAGGGTATATACATAGGATGATCTGTATACCGTGTGGAGGGTATATACACAGGATGATCTGGATACAGTGTGGAGGGTATATACACAGGATTGATGATCTGTATACAGTGTGGAGGGTATATACACAGGATTGATGATCTGGATACAGTGTGGAGGGTATATACATAGGATGATCTGGATATAGTGTGGAGGGTATATACATAGGATGATCTGTATACAGTGTGGAGGGTATATACATAGGATGATCTGTATACAGTGTGGAGGGTATATACATAGGATTGATGATCTGGATTTTAGTTTTGGAGGGGATATACACAGGATTGATGATCTGGGTATAGTGTGGAAGGTAAAATACATGGATGATCTGTATACAGTGTGGGGGTATATACATAGGAGTCTGTTCAGTGGGGGGTAATACATGGTGATCTGTATACAGTGTGGGGGTTTTACATAGGATGATCTGTTACAGTGTGGAGGGTATATACAAGGATGATCTGTATACAGTGTGGGGGTATATACATAGGATGATTGTATACCGGTGGAGGGTATATACATGGAGATCTGATACCGTGTGGAGGGTAAAACACAATTTAGATCTTTATACAGTTGGAGGGTATATACGGGTGATTGTATACAGTGTGGAGGGTATAACCAGGATTTATGATCTGGTATAGTGTGGGGGTATTACATAGGATATCTGTATACCGTGTGGAGGGAATACACAGGATTGATGATCTGGATATAGTTGGGGGTATTACATGGATGATCTGTATAAGTGTGGAGGGGGATATACATAGGATGTCTGTTACTGTGGAGGGTATATACACAGGGTTGAGATTTATACAGTGTGGAGGGTATTACCAGGATTGATGATCTGGGGACAGTGTGGAGGGATTACACAGGATTGATGATTGGATTAGTGTGGAGGTTTTAAAACAGGATATCTGTATACAGGGGGAGGGATATAATAGGAGATCTGTAACAGTGTGGAGGGGATTACAAGGGAAAAGATATTGTATACAGTGTGGAGGGTTATACACAGGATTATGATCGATACTGTGGAGGGGATATTTCATAGGATGATTTTGTATTCAGTGTGGGGGGTTTTTAAAAAGGGTGTTTGGAATAGTGTGGAGGGTAATACCCCAGATTGTGATCTGGATATAGTGGGATGGTATATACATAGGATTTAGATTGTATACGTGTGGAGGGTATATACATAGGGTGATCTGTAAATGTGGAGGGTATTACACGGATTGATGATCTGTATACAGTGTGGAGGGTATATACACGGATTGTGATCTGTATACAGTTGTGGAGGGTATAACACAGGATTTTTGATCTGTATTCAGTGGGTGGGATATACCCAGGTGTGATTGTATACAGGTTTGTGGGATATACATAGGATGCTGTATACAGTGTGGAGGGTTTTACACGGGTTTTATGATCTGGATAATGTGGAGGGTATATACAAGATTGATGATCTGGTATGTGGGAGGGGATATACATAGGATTGATGACTGTATACAGTTTTTGAGGGTATTTGGATACTGTATACGTGTGGAGGGTATATTTCATAGGATTTGATCTGGAAAAAGTGTGGGGGTTTAAAAACAAGATTGAGATCTGGATTAGTGTGGAGGGTATTTTCATAGGTGGATGATCTGTATACAGTGTGGGGGTATATACTAGGATGGGTGATCTGATACAGTGTGGAGGGTTATACATGGGATTGTATAAAGTGGGGGGGGTTATAACAAGATCTAATACGTGTGGAGGGTAATACATAGGATATCTTTTACGTGTGGGGGTAATAATAGGATGATCTTATACGGTGGAGGGTATATACATAGGATTGATGATCGGTATAGTGTGGGGGGTTATACACAGGGTTGATGATTTATACAGTTGGAGGGTATATAACAGGTTGATTTGGATATAGTGTGGGGGTTTAAAAACATAGGATTGATGATCTGGATATAGTGTGGGGGGTATATCATAGGATTGTGATCTTTTACAGTGTGGGGGGTTATACCCAAGGATTGATGTCGGGTATAGTGGGAGGGTATATACAAGGTGATCTGTATACAGTTTGGAGGGATATCATAGGATGTCGTATACAGTGTGGAGGGGTTAACACAGGTTGATGTCTGGATATAGGTGGAGGGTATTTTAATAGGTGATCTGTATACATTTTGGGAGGGTATATAATAGGATTATGATCTGTATACAGGTGGGGGGTTATAAAAGGATTGATGATCTTAACGGTGGAGGGTTTTACATAGGATTGATATCTGGATACAGTGGGAGGGTCTATAATGGATATTGTTCATTGGGGGTATATACACAGGATTGATGATCGGATTGTGTGGGGGGGGTATATACACAGGATTTATGCTGTAACTGGGAGGGGATATACACGGATGATGATCGGATATAGTGTGGAGGGTATATACAAGGGTTGAGTCTGGGTTTATGTGGAGGTATATACTAGGGTTGATGACTGTTTACCGTGTGGGGGTATATAATAGGATTGATGTTTGGATATGTGTGGAGGGTATATAACAGGATTGATGTCTGTATACAGGTGGAGGATTACATAGGGGGATCGGATATGTTGGAGGGTATTCACAGGATTGATGTTGTATACAGTGTTTTTGGGGGGTATATCATAGGATGATCGGATATTGTTGGAGGGTATATACACAGGATGCCGTTACATGTTTGGGGGGTATATACAAGGATGATTGTTTTAATTGGGGGGTTATTTAAAAGGATGATCTGTAAACGTGTGGGGGGTAATAATAGGGTTGATGTCGGATTGTGTGGAGGGTATATACACAGGGTTGATATCTGATATAGTGGGAGGGGATATAATAGGATGATCTGTATAGTGGGGGGGGTATATACACAGGGTTGATGACTGTATACGTGTGGAGGGGATATAATAGGGTAATCTGTTAAAAGTGGTGGAGGGGATTACACAGGATTGTGCTGTATAAATGGGGGGTTTATAACAGGATGATCTGTATACTTTTGGGGGGGTATTAAATAGGAAGATCTTATCCGTGTGGAGGGTTTTACACAGGATGATCTGTATAAAGTGTGGAGGGTTATACCAGGATATCTGGTACATTTGGAGGGATTACACAGGATTGATGATTGTATCAGTGTGGGGGTATATACACAGGATTGATGATTGGATACAGTTGGAGGGTATATACACAAGATGATGATTGGTACAGTGTGGAGGGTATATACTAGATGACTGTATACGTGTGGAGGGGGGTATACAAGGATGGATGCTGTATACAGTGTTGGGGGGTATATACATAGGATGATCTTATACATGTGGAGGGTATATAAAAGGATGATCTGGATCAGTGTGGAGGGTATATACTTTGGATGATCTGTATACAGTGTGGGGGGTAAAATTTCTTTTGGTGGATGACTGTATACAGGTAGGGTATTTACATAGGATGATCTGTATACTGGGGGGAGGGTATATACACAGGGATGATCTGATACAGTGTGGGGGTATTACATAGGATGACTGTTACGTGTGGAGGGTAAAATACATGGGGTGAACTGTATTTCGGTGTGGGTTTTAAAACACAGGATTGATGATCTGGGTATAGTTGGGGGGTTTTACATAGATGACTGTAACATGTGGAGGGTTAAACATAGGTTGTGTCTGGATATAGGGGAGGGTATATACATGATTGTGATCTGTATAAATTGGAGGGTTATATAGGGGTGATCGTATACAGTGTTTGGGGGGTATATAACAGGATTTCCCCCTTGAGCTGTTTTCCCCATTGTTAAACGTTACAGCCCCAAACTTCAGTGCATTTTCTGATCTTTTTCGGCGACGGGCGGGGAAAAAAGAGCAAGGGAAAAGATTCCCTTTTTCCCAAATTTTTTCAAAAAAACCCCAAGGCATCTGGTATACAGCCCCCAAGCCCGACCCCTAACTAAGAGCCAGTGTGACCAATCGCCCCCCTTTGAATCACCCCAAAAGTAATTGGACCATCTGCAGGTCCTTTATTTCAGTGA
>JAODAL010067024.1:0-17490 GCA_025379985.1 Phyllomedusa bahiana
GAGTTGTTTCTTTTGTCATTATCGTTGCCACTATAGACCGGCCCCACACATGGATTTTTCGTAAAGGGGAGATCTCCTGCGCTCGAACAATAGCAGATCCCGCCCCCATTTGGGGCCCTTTTCTTCAGAAAATTTTCACAGTCCTGGTTAGCCCTGAAAACCAGTTTTTTCCTTTAAATCGCCCCAAAACCCCCCTGGGTTGAAATTGAGGGTTGGCGGGGTTAATTTATGGCTCCCCCCGTGAGGGGTGATGTCCCCCCTGACCAGAGAAAACATACTTGACCACCGTGCGGGGTCTTTAACAT
Organism: Phyllomedusa bahiana; assembly: GCA_025379985.1. Taxonomy (NCBI): domain Eukaryota; kingdom Metazoa; phylum Chordata; class Amphibia; order Anura; family Hylidae; genus Phyllomedusa; species Phyllomedusa bahiana. Next base: position 306 of record JAODAL010067024.1, read on the forward strand.
AAAACTGAGTTTGGGGAAACCCCACCTTTCCGATTGTACTCTCCCAGGAGGGGTACAGAGCTCGGGGGGCCATCCCTATTCCCCCCGAAACCCCCCTTGCCCCAAACGTGGTGAACCACCGCACGCGGGCCCCAACCCCACCTCCCTCTGGGTTTTTGGGGCTTTAGGGGTGGGACTTGGGGAAGCGCCCAAGGGGGGTGTTTCGGTGGTCCTTCCGCGCCTCCTATTCATCGGTACCGGGGCGGGCTGGCGGGGTGGAGAGGGGCTTGGGGGGGGGGACGGCCTCAGGGACCTCGGGTGGGGGGGTTGAAAGGGGAGGCCCCTGATAATAAATGCCCGGAGGTAACCGGGGATACAGAGGGCGGGCCGGGGGCTTTTGGGGGTGATCTGGTCGTTTTGGGCCATCCTTCGGGGGGCGATGCTTGGGGGCCCCCGCACTCCTAAAATTCTCCGCCCAATAGGATTTGATTTCCACATACCCCACATGTCCATCCCTCGGGCCTTTTTGGGCGCCTTTATAGGGCGGTGGGGCGGCACGGGCCTCTTAGAACCCACAACTCTCATCGGACATTTCATGAAACCCCTACTTTTTTTCCCCCCCTTATCCTTCCCCCAGCATTTCAACTTTCCCAAAACCTTCCTTTTGCAAACTTTTGGCCACTGGGAGGTGAGCCTGTGCCACCCAACCATCCTTTGTCAGATAATTTTCCCCTTTGATTTTTCCACTTTCCTGCCATTTGGATGGCTGAAAATTTTCCCCCTTTGCGGCAACCCCACCAACTTATACATTTTGAATGCATTTTTCACAACTTTTTCCCTTTTTTTCTAAAAACAATTCTTGACAGTCTCTGCCCTTCGGGCAATTTATGTTTTTTGAAAAAAAAACATTTTGGTTTTTATCTTGGGGAGTCCCCAAATCCTGACAAAGAACACCCGGGGGCCACCGGCCCTGTCCCGGGACCCCGGTCTCACAACACAAGGTTTCTATCAAAATAAAAAGACCCAAACTTAACCAACAATGTCCCACCCTTGGTTGCCCAATGGGGGGACCGTCCCCTCCCAGTCTTTGTCAAAACATATATGTATACAATATACCCCAGAAAAATCCCTATGAAATTAGTTCCAACCCGACCCACCTGAATATTCTATAATACACAGATCTTGCCCCTAAAATAACCCGGAGACCCCCTTCCCACTCAAAAATTTAAACCTTTTAGAATGTAAAGGGTTTCCCACTTATTTCAGAAACCATACCGGGCAAAGGGTTGGGTGACTAGAAACGTGACAATCCGAACTAGGGAAGTCACACAAACAAAATTCGGGACGTGGCCGGGCTATTAAATTTTTCTAGGTCGATCACTTATTGTAACCACCCCGGGGGACCAGATCCCCCAAAGCAATCTACTAACCGGAACAAAAAAAGGCCAAGGGTGTCAAACCCCACTTAGATGTATCAACTCACCGTGACCTTTAGAGCTGCAGCCCTCAATTTTGATATCCTCTGGTCCCGGCGCCCCGGCAGTATTGGGGTCCTCGGGGGCCCCGGATCCACCTCAGCCACCCCTACTTGCGGCGCCAAAATTTTGGGGGGCGTTTCCCAAACATTGGGGGTCACCCGTTTTTCCTGGTTTTCCAAACACTCAGGGAAAATGTACCCGAAGAAACGGGTCAGCCCAAAGAGCTGGATAAATCTCATTCATGTTCCAAGCAATTCTGAAAAGACAATGCCTTACACACATATTGTATGATCTGAATCAAGAAAGCGCAGCCAGTAGGGGGAGAGGAAAGGGACTTGTCCATTTTTTAAGGCACTTCTGAAAAAATTTTTTCATTTCCACGTTTTCGGGAAACAAAGTCTCTCGGGGATTGCATCAGCCAAAACTCATAAATTTTCCCATAAAAGAATTCAGGAAAGGGAGACAATAGCCGGAGGTCACATCTTGAGAAACAATAACAAGTGGCAATCCTGGCCGCAGCCATCTTAGCTTCTTCAAATTGTGCTCATTCCCCAAAAATGGTTCGCTCAAAACTGAAATGCCATAAGGAGAAAAGCTTGGGGTTTCATAGTTATGCATACAACACAATATTTATTCAAACCTCTTTACCCTCACACTTTTAAAATTACCCCCTTGGGGCTTGACCACTAGGGGGCGTGATCGTTAATTTAAATCTAATGCATTGCATAGACATGCATTTGACTGTACAAAGAGGCGGTTTCCCCACTTCCGCCTGGGCGAAGTGGGGCAAACGGGCATGGCGCTGGGAGCCTTCACAAGGCCCCGCTCCAGTCCAGGGATGGAACCCCGGGAAGAACGGGGCGCACACCGCTCTTATTTATAAGGGGTTTAAAAAGGCGGGCGGGCGACGCGCCCCCCCGCTTTTAAGCCGGAGTTACTGCAATTAGCCCCTTTAAAACCTCGGCTGTGCAGGGGGGCGCGTGCGATCCCCCTGCAAAGCCCTTAGGGACCCTGGGACTTTCTCATACACCAGGGGGCCCCTTAAGGGGGGAAAACACTTTTTCGGCGTTTGGGTTAAGAGGTTAATGGTAGCATTGTGTTTCCCCCTTTTTATGTAATTTACTGTTACCACTTAGTGGGGGGTAAAATCTGCAGAATTTCAGTACTTTTTTTACTTTTTCAAATACCGAACTTAGCAGGTCACATGGGTGGCACTGCAAGGGTTAAAGGGGGTTTTCCAAAAGTGAGTTGCTTTCCTCTTATCTGGGTCAGGAGATAATAAAACAAATCATGAACAGGCAGAGGGGGCAAAAGTGAGAAAGAAGGGGGCTCCAATGTTACTCCGTAATAACATAAACCAACGATTGGGCTATACAGCCCCAAAGCCCATACACTCACTTTCTACACATCCCCCGGAAAGCTCATTCATGTTTCCCCGTCATCAGATAAGAATGCAACAATGCAAGCGCAACCCAAACACTCCCATTCCCGTCAGCGGAGGGTCTTTTTCTAATCAAATTTTTAATAATAAGGGCTTGTAAAGAAAGCTGTACTCTCAGAAGCTTCACTTTTTGTAATCACATATATTTAGAAAAAATGATTAAATACCATTTTGGAGGAAAACCCCCCAAATTTCATCGTGGCAAAACCCCCTTAATCTACACCCCAATTTTTTTTGCACTCCCTTTTCCCAGGTGGGGAAAATTTAAACATAAATCACAACCTAACAAAGTCCATGCACCCCAAAACATATGCTGCCTTCACCTTTCAAGCAAGTGAAAGGACTTTGTCACTCACAAACACAGTTCATCACACTCATAGGGATCAACGCTGTAATGAAACTGCTCTCCAGCAGACACAAGGTTAAACACTCTAACGAAAGGCTATAGATTTTGATAGCATACAAGGACAAAACATATTAAAGTTTTAAGCTTTACAAGACAAAAGATACAGTGCTTACAGAATACAAAATAAAGATGAAATAGGATAACAAACATACATGCAATTACAGTAATTAAATAAAAGAGAAATTTCGGAAAACATATAACATATTTTCTGGTCTTTGGGGTGAGGAAGGAATTGGAACACACCTGATGATGCACATATGATGGCTGAACCCCATGCTGTGAACATGTTTTTTTCTTTTGTATCTATATTTTATAGTATGAAAATGCAGTTCAGATTGCAGAGCTGCCCATCAGTCATTAGGGTAATTTGTTGTCCCTGACTGGACAGTTAGGTGATAAGCGGGAGGGACCAGGAATACCTAACTGTATATGTCCTTTTATTAAAACATTGTAATGTGGTTGGGGGATGTCAAGGTTGAATGAACAGACCCTCATCTGTCCAGCCTTTGAAGTAGATAAAACTCCAGGCTCCATGTCATGTCATACTTGGAGATAACCTGTTATCCCTGCCCTCATTAAAAAAGACCCAGTGTTTTCAGACCAGAATTTATGATGCTTGGATGAACTAATTTGAAGTGGACTATACATAACAATTTGTAGGTAGTGGAATATACATATCACACTTTTCTATTACATATTTGTCCTTGTTCTCCTTCTCCAAAGTGGTCAAGTTGTACTGCAGGACATTGTGCAGTTTTTACCATTGTAATCTAAACTCTATATTTACTATAATATTTAGAATAGCATATGAACCATTTTAATGCAACCAAATAGAAAGAATAACCAGTTTCTTATTTTTATTTCATTCCCAAGGCTATTGCACTTTTCCAAAAAACTCATCTGTGATTTCATCTATTCAAATAAGAAAGGGTTGAAAGGCCAACTGCCTCCACTATCTACTTGTTAAAGATGTTCTAAAGCATAAAAATATACTGCATTGTATGATTGCAGCAAATAAGTAATCTCAGCAGTCATTTCCACTGAATCATAGAGATTTAATGTAGTTAAGAACTACAGGGTAATTCAAGAGTCCCAGGAAACCCTTTTATTTCAGAAATAAAATGGAAAATGACACATCTGAATACCCCAGCAAGTAATGGATGAGGGGGCCTAGCCTTTAGGCTATGTCTGAATCATGGCCGAATTCTTGAAAGTCGTCATTTTGGATCAAGGATGAGTCTTTTTCAATGGAAAGGTGTTTCATGTAGCATATCAAAGACCAGAAATATATCAGAAATTGATTGCCACAATCAGATTTTCAATATATCTTGTGGTACCAAAGTTATTAATACAGAAAATTGCAATGACAACACCAGCTATTTGATGTGTTGTCCCTGCTGCTGAACACAGAGCTGAAAGTGCTGGATCAAATCATTATGTTCTTGTGTTGATAGCTTTTGAGCCACAAGATATATTGCAAATCTGATTATGGCAATTGATTTCTGAAGCAAATCTTTGGTAATATGCTATATGACCACCTTCCTATTGGAAAAACTTGCCCTTGATCCAAAATATCAGCTTTTAACATGGCGGATATGTTCCAGACATAGTCTAAAAGCAAGGCCCCTTCACCTATTACTGGCTGGGGGATTCAGATATGTCATTTTCCCTTTGGTTTCTGAAATAAAAGGCTGTCCAGGGACTTTTGACTCACCATGTACAGTTTTGAACTGCTATCATGTTTCTCAATCATGATCTCATACATGGACAACTTGTCAGAATAATTCCAACCACATTTGTGAATAATTTTTTATTTCCCACTTGGAAACTTTGAAGGTTTACTAAACCTTATGGGTTAATAAATGTGCTAAGGCCAAATAATATACTTTGTTAAGTGGCAATGACACTGTTTAGAATGAATTGTCATATAAATCAATATTGAGGTAATTATTCCAATATTGAGGGACTGGCATTAAAGTGTTTTGAGTGTTTCAGCTACATACTGAACCAACCTCATGGACTTTGCAGGAAAATCAGTCTGGCTGCATATTTTTCAAAAAATGTAAAGCAGATGATAGAACTCACAGCAATTCTTTAAAATAGTAAACCAATTATGTCATAGGCAAAACTGAAAAAAGAATTTGAGCTACAATATTATTTGCCTAATATTGGTAATATAATGGCCTGGATTTGGTTTGGAGTCTTTTTATGGCAACTGTTAGGGTAATTGCAGGCAGAAGGTGTGGTCAGTAGAACCAGAGTTTCTTATTCATATGTTGCTTAACAATAATGAAGCTGGTAGCTTATATGTTTTAAGTTTCATTTATATATAAAAACTTTCGTTGACAGTATTTTGCAACAAATAGCATAATTTACAAATCTTTTGTTTATCTTATTATGAACATTTCATTATGCATATTATTTCATCCACTACTGGACAACTTATTGATTCGTATAGCAGCACTACCAAGTCTTTTTATATCTTCAAATGGCTAAAAGTCCATATTAGACAGCACAGACGTAAAAGCAGTAAAGATGCATACTCATCAGAGATGGTGCTTAGCCCGCGACGTTTCGAGGGATTTACCGACACTGAACCCTCTTTGTCAAGCGTGACAAAGCACACGCTTGACAAAGAGGGTTCAGTGTCTAATTTACCTAACAAACGTTTATGCGGGACAGTGTCAAATGCCTTTGCAAAGTCTAAAAACACAATATCCACAGCTGCCCCGCTACCTAGACTTCTACTCACCTCTTCATAAAAACAGATCAGATTGGTCTGACAGCTTCTGTCCTTAGTAAATGCATGCTGGCAATCACTAATAATATTGTGTTTGTCAACATACTCCTGTATGTAGTCCCTTATGAGCCCCTCAAACATTTTTCCCACAACAGATGTTAAACTTACTGGTCTATAATTACCTGGGCAAGACTTGGAGCCTTTTTTGAAAATGGGAACTACATTTGCCTTGCGCCAGTCTCCTGGTACTATACCAGTCACCAAGGAATCTCTAAAAATCATGTACAGGGGCACAGAGATAACCGAGCTGAGCTCTTTAAGAACTCTTGGGTGCATACAATCAGAACCTGGAGCCTTGTTCACATTCAGTTTATTTAACTTGGCTTTGACTTTTTCTACACTGAGCCAATTAATTATAGCAGATGATGTATTAACAGTACTGGCACCACCTACATCTGCACTTGGCCCACCCCCATCAACTACTTTCTCATTGATAGTATATACTGAGCTGAAGAACCTATTTAGTACCTCTGCATTCTCTTGGTCCCCAGTGACCAGCACCCCATCACAGATTTTTAAGGTTCCTACTTGCTCTGACTTCGGCTTTTTGGGGTTAGTCTTGCTGTCCTTGGCCACCTGCCTTTCATTTTGAATTTTAGCTGCTTTTATCACTTTTTTACAGATTTTTTTAAGCTCTCTGTAATTTTCAAAAGCTGATGCCGAGCACTCTGACTTATATTTTTAATGCCCTTTTTTATTGTTTATTGCCCTCTTAACAGAAGGCAGAATCCATGTTGGTTTTAGTTTTAGTCGCCTATACTTGTTACCCATAGGAATATATTTTGCAATAAATTTCCCTAAAGTATATTTAAAGCTCCCCCATTTGGCTTCTATATCACTATTTGCTAATAGCTGCTCCCAGTCTAGGTCCTGTATTGCGTCCCTCAATAAGGAAAATTTGGCCTTTTTAAAATTAAATGTTTTTGCCATCCCGCTCTGTTTTTCTTTTTTCCAGTTTACGCTAAAATGAATTATATTGTGGTCACTGTTTCCAAGATTTTCAGAAACCGTGACCGCTCCGACAAGTTCTGCCACAAACTGCCCCATAAAATTATCCTAACAGATTGAGGAACTTCTCTTCTGGTCCATCACCCTTCCATTGCACAAGATATTGCTATCAGTTAGTGTTGAGCGATTATTATTATCGACAAAGTTGAAATCGGCACAGTTTTTATGTTGATCTAAATTTTTAGATCATGCGATAATTTAGGTTAAAATCTGTGCATCATCTATTAAGATTGCGCCATTTTCGGCGCTTCCTGTCATTTTGGCGGCCAGCAAATCAGCTTACAGAATAGAGCAGGGTGAGATGTGTGTGCGACATCATGACTGGGATGTGTATGGTTGCGATTGGCTGGAAAAATCACATGACCTCGTTTTACATAGAACAACCCTTCCTGTTCAGCCTCAGTGTCTCTCAGCGTCTCATAGCAGTAGGACGTGCGCTCTGCCTGTGTCCAACCAGCTCAGCGAAATTATTCTATTCCTCCACAGAGAAAGCTCTACTGTTAGCTGTGATCCTTACAACTTAGTTAGATTAGAGATTGGAAGATTTTATATAATTAGGTAGAGAATTTTAAAGGAGCATCTACCGCTGTAAAGTCACAGGGGGGAGGGGGGTCCCGCAGGCGAACACAGACAAGCTCTATAAAGAATACTGGATAAAGTTCACCAAGACTTAGTGTAGACATTGCACTGCAATAGCTTTATTATTAACAGTTTTCTATTTAAATATTTCCTGGATATTGGGCAGCCTGAACTTATATTAGGATACACATCTTTTCTAGTAACTGCAGGTCTCTTTGTTAGGTGCAAAACTCCACTTTTATTTTCAGTATACATTTCAGATAGGTGTTCATTTTCAATTTTGCCCATTCCACCTTTGTTGATAGAGCCACGTAGCAGTTAAATTAGAATCCAGCAATTTTGTAGTCAGCACAGGTTGATAGGTGCCAAAAATACCTTGTATTATCCGAATAAATTTCAGATACGTGTTTTTTTCACTTTGGCGCACTACAGCTTTGTTCATTGAGGCACCTTGCACTTAAATGTGAATACAGCAATTTTGTAGTCACTACAGGTGAATTGATAGGTGCCAAAAAATACCTTTTATTATCCGAATACATTACAGATACGTGTTTTTTCACTTTTGCGCACTACAGCTTTGTTCATTGAGGCACCTTGCACTTAAATGTGAATACAGCAATTTTGTAGTCACCACAGGTGAATTGATAGGTGCCAAAAATACCTTGTATTATCCGAATAAATTTCAGATACGTGTTTTTTCACTTTGGCGCACTACAGCTTTGTTCATTGAGGCACCTTGCACTTAAATGTGAATACAGCAATTTTGTAGTCACCACAGGTGAATTGATAGGTGCCAAAAAATACCTTTTATTATCCGAATACATTACAGATACGTGTTTTTTCACTTTGGCGCACTACAGCTTTGTTCATTGAGGCACCTTGCACTTAAATGTGAATACAGCAATTTTGTAGTCACCACAGGTGAATTGAAAGGTGCCAAAAATACCTTGTATTATCCGAATACATTTCAGATACGTGTTTTTTCACTTTGGCGCAGGCCAGCTTTGTTGATAGATCTACTTTGCAGTTAAATGTGAATACAGCAATTTTGTTTTGATTTGAGGGATTTGAGAATAGCTGTGATTTGCCGTCTTTTAATAAGAAACTTTCCAAAACTCTTGAATACCTTCCCAAATTTTTATATTTCTGAACATGGAGCGAAATGCAGGTGGTAAGCGAGCAAAGAGGGGGGTAGGACATGGAGGTAGAGGTACGAGAGAAGGTGCTCCTTCCAGTGCTGGCGACAACACGCATGCCAGCGGATCGTCGGTTGCAGGACCGTCAGGCCTGTCATCGCTGGGTCAGGGCCCTGTGAATCTCAGTAACGAACAGCGTCGCCAATCTGTCCTTCAGTGGTTAATGCAACCTGCATCCAGCAGTCTTACCTCCTCGTCCTCCCAGTCACAGCCACAAATCTGGGGGTCATGCAGGTTTGGGGCTCATACTGTGGCCCAGGACAGGGATAGTCAATGTCCAGTTCAACTAAAATGGTGGTTGAAAGACTCCTTTTTCCAGCACTTTTTAAATCTGGGGGTCATGCAGGTTTGGGGCTAATATTGCGTTCCAGGACAGGGATATTCAGTGTCCAGTTCAAGTAAAATGATGGTTCAAATTATACTGCCTTCCGGCACTTTTTAATTTGTGGGTCATGCAGATTTAAGCGTCATGCTGTGGTGCAAGACAGGGATAGTGAATGGTCTGTGATTTTTTTTCTGTGGCTTTTATAACCTAAGTGTGTTGCCTAAGATGTAGCACGTATCCATTTGACTGTTGTGGATTTTAATTCCAGCTTCTCCAGCCCTGTTTGGGTGTAAGAATGAAGGTGTTGTTGCTCTCCCATAGGCTTTAATGGTCATTGATCATAATCTACCATCGACCATCGACTATCTTGTCGATGATGGTCGACTGTCGACCATCGACCGATGTCGATGGCCAACGTAATCGCTCAACACTACTATCAATCTCTGACAAATCCAAAATTTCCTCAACAATATATTCTTCTTCCCCTTGGATTTTTACTGGTGCAGGAGGTGACTGATCAGTTCTTGGAAAAGGTTTTTTGTTAAATGGCTTAAGTAATGACATGTGGGACACAGGGTGGATTTTCAGTCTCAAACTGAGGTTTTAAATGGAAGGCAAATTGGTTATTTTGTGCAGAAATCTGGAATGGTCCTTTGAATTTCTGGCCAATTTTTGGAGATGGAATGTGTGTTTTCAGATTTCTAGTAGATAGACAAACCTTATCAACAACTTTAAAAGTGGGAAGAGTTTGTGATGTTTATCTGCTGCTTTCCTATACTCTTCTTGGGCTTTCTTGTGGCATCTCTATTAGTTTTCTTTGGGTTTCTTGTAATTTTGTTTGTGAGTAACAGCTGAAATAAAAGTACTAAATTGTAGGGTAGGAATAAATACTAGGTTTAAGCCAAAGTTAGCATAAAATGGACTTTATAATGTAGAGCTATGTTTGGAGTTGTTGTAGGCAAATTCTGCCATTGGTAAATAATCCACATAATCATCTTAAAGGTAGGAAACAAAACAGCAGTGATACTGTTCAAGAGTTTGGTTCGTCCTTTCAGTCTGGCCATTGAACTGAGGATGAAAGGCAGTAGATAGATTAGCAGTGACTCCTAGAGAAGTTCTTCCAAAATCTTGGTGTGAAATTAAAACCTTTGTCTGAAACTACATAGTCAGGAATTCCATGCAACCTAAATATTTCCTTGACCATTAATTTTTCAGTTTCTTCAGCAGTAGGAATTCCTAAAGTTGGTATGAAATGTACCATATTTGTTAGTTGATCCACAACAACAAGGGTGGTAGTCATTTATTTAGAAAGAGGAAAGCCCATAATTAAATCCATAGAAATTGACCCCTAAAGCCTGGATGGAACTGGAAGTGGTAGAAGAAGACCAAAAGGAGAAGATCATGGTGTTTTGTTTAGTGCTCATGTTAAACAAAAAGAACATATTTTCTAACATGGTTTTTACAATAAGGCCAAGAAAAATGAATGAAGCAGTAGTTCATAAGTTTTTATAACTCCAAGATGCCCTGCAAGTTTAGAATTGTGGACCAGTTTGAGGACTTGAAGTTAAGCAGATTCGGGGACATATATTCTATGTTCCTGCTTTCAAAACCCCTCTTTAATAAAAGAAAGATACACATCTTTAGAAGGGTGGTTGAGAAAAGATTCATTTTGGTATCCATCTCTGAGCATTGTTGAAAGTTATTTGGAGTCAAGTATTCCTACAAAATCTTTGTAGACTCTGTTTTAGACCCCTCCTGTGGTCCAGCAACAATTCTGGACGAAGCAACAGCCTTGCCATTTCTTTAATCTGGCCAATAAGAAATAATGAAAATAAATCTAGAGAAAAATAAGGCCCACCATGTTTGTCTTGCAGACAATCTCTTAGCTCTGCGGATGCATTCTAGATTATTGTGATCAATAAAATAGCTATGGTATGATCGGGTCCTTCCAAAAGATGTCTCTATTCAGATAAGGCAACTTTGATGGCTAATGGTTCTTTATTTCCAATATCATAGTTTCTTTCTGCAGCTGAAATGGTATGAGAAAGAAATGCACAAGGATGAAGCTGCATCTTGTCTCCAACTCATTGAGACGGTGTAGCGGGTGGCGCCGCGCTTCGGCTCGCGGGCCGTGGGCACACCCCTGCCCTCTGCCCGGGGTGCCTGCCGGGGACGGGTAGCGCCGATGTGCGCACTCGCCCTATGTACTCACCACACCACGTTCCTGTTCCGTCCACGTCATCTGCCGGCCGAGGCGCGCGCACGCTCGTTCTTGTAAATTTAAAGGGCCAGCGCGCCGGTAATGGCTAATTGCCGGGCGCTGCCCCTATATTGTGGTCGGCCCACGGTGCTTCCCTGCTGGATCTATGTTGCCTCGTGCCCTAGAAAAAGGGTTCCGTAGTTTGTTATTTCCTTGCCGTGTACCCGACCGATTTCTACGTTTCTCGACTCAGAACCTCTGCCGCCTGCCTTGACCTTCCTGCCTGCCCACGACTACGGTTCTTGTCTCACGATTCTGTACCTCGCTGCACCTCGGCCGTTGCCGCAAGCCCGCCACGTCAGGGGTAGCGACCTGGTAGAATCCATCCCGCTTTGCGGCGAGCTCTGGTGAAAACCGGGACCTAGTTAGACTCCGCTCCCTGGCGCGATTGTTGCCACTGCTTGCGGTGGTACAGTGGATCCACTACCCAGCCGTTACAGACGGGACAGCTCTCACAGAATCTGAGGTGTCTATTTCAACAACAAAAGCTAACTCAGGATTTGTATGCACCAGTATGGGTGCAGAAGTAAAATATCTCATTAGTTTGTCAAAAGCAACCTGTGCCTCTGAAAACCACAAAAATACTTTGGTTTTCTTTGAGAGTACAGAGACTGGTAAGATGATTTTAGAGAAATCTTTCATGAACCTCCTGTTGAACTTTGCAAACCCTATAAATCGCTGAATATACAAAAAATGTCTTGGAGTGGGACAATCCACCAAAGCTTTGATTTTACTATGAACCATATTCAGACCTTCTTGGGAAATGATATATCAAGGAAATTGGATTTTTGTTTGTTCAGCATCCACATTTTTCCAGTTTGATATAAAGATTATTCTCCTATAGATGTTCCAAGACTAACTGAATATGTCTGCAATGTACCTCCAAGGTGTCTGAAAATATAAGAATTTCATCAAGGTACACAACCACAAATTGGTTTAAGAAGTCTCGAAACACATCCTAAATACAATGCTGAAAAGTTGCAGAGGCATTGCAAAGGCTGAGATCACCAGGAGTTCTTCCACTCATCCCCTTGATGAATGTGTATGATATTGTAGGCCTCTCTGAAATCTAGTTTGTTAAAAATCTTGGCAGAGCGGAGTATTTTCAGCAACTCAGTAATAAGGGGAAGAGGGTTATGATTTTTTATTATTAATCTTTTTTATTTCTCTGTAGTCAATACATGCCCGCAAGGTTGAATCTTTTTTCTTCAAAGAACATAGGTGCCCCAGCTGGGGATGAGGAAGGTTGAATGAAACCTTTTTTTGAATTTTCATCTAAATTTTCTGAGTATGTTTAAGTTTGGTTCAAATAAATGTACTCAAACGGAATGGTAGCTCCAGGAAGCAACTCGATGGGAAAATCGTAAGTACGATGATGAGGTAATTGATTTTTTTTTTTTCTTGCTGAAGACATCACTGAACTGTTGGTATTGAGGCAGCAAATTATCATAACTCTGCTGAGAATTCTCAGAAACTTGAATTTGATTTTTAAAAATTTGTATGACAACTGTCCTTGCAGTACTCAGAAGAAAAGGTAACAGTCTTTGATTCCTAATTGAGAGAAGGATTATGGATAGCAAACCATGGAATTCCTAAAATAACCAGAAACTTGGGAGTAGAAATGAGATGAAAGCTAATAGTTTCATGATGATCAGGTTAAATATAGATTCTAAGTAAATTGTCTTGTGGGTTACTGGTCCAGATGATAAAGATGATTCAACAACAGTTTCCATATCAATTGGTATAAGTTTCATTCTACTTGTAACGTTATCCTCAAGCGCAAATTGTAAGTCCATGAAATTTCCTCCTGCAATAAAATCTAACAGATCAGAGCATTGAATTTTATGGCTCCCAACTATGACCTGTATCGAAATGACAAAATGAGAAAATGTTGAATAAATTCTGTGTCTTGCGTTACAAATAAGATGGTCCGCATAACTGAATCTCGCAGTTCAAACAGTTGCAGATTGCCTCCTATCTTGGCGCCTGTGCAGGCTATGTATTTTTGAATCTTGTTGGGACAACTAACGGCATAATGTCCTGAGCCCCCACAATAGAGGCACAGATTTTCTGTGAGGCACAACTCTCTCGACTGCAGTAAGAAGTTTTTGGATTACATCAATCTGCCTAGGGCAGTGTTTCTCAACTCCAGTCCTCAAGACCCACCAACAGGTCATGTTTTCAGGATATCCAAATGCACTGACAATAACTATATCACCTGTGCTATACTGAGGAAACCCTGAAAACTTGACCTGTTGCTGGGTCTTGAGGACTGGAGTTGAGAAACGCTGGCCTAGGGTCAGGTATATTTTCAGTCTTTTGCTGTGTATTAATAGCGGAAGGAGTAGGTAGGATTGTTCCCAAATATAGATAGTTTTTCCTTTCTGTGTTCAGTTAGTCTCTGATCAATTCAGATGCACAGCTGAATAAAGATCTCCAAATTATCAGGGGCATCAACTCCTTCTCAAAGCTCATCCTTCACCAGCTCTGATAACCTTCATCAAAATTGACTCCTCTGGGCTGCTAGATTCCATGTGGTGCCAACTACCCAGTTACAAAATTCTGCTGTGTATTCAGCAACAGAGCGTCGTCCTTGTCGAAGGTTATGAAACTTGGTCTCAGCTGTCACGCAGTGATTTGGCTCATCAAAAACTTGATCCATAGCAGCAATAAAGGTATAAACTCATTGAGGATATCACAGTTCTTTTCCACATATAGAGAGGCCGATGCAAGGGCTTCATCTGTCAGAAGATTTATGATCAACAGCACTTTTTTCAATCACTAGTTAACCCCTTAAGAACCCAGCCAGTTTTGGCCTTCCTGGCACAGCAATATTTTTGAAATCTGGCATATGTCACTTTATGTGAGAATGACTTTTTCACACTTTTAGGGCTTGTTTACACTGAGTTTACACTCAGTGTTACAAGCGCTTTAGGGATCCATCTTGGGGTCCGCTCTGTCGGTCCCCAAGACGGATCTAACAATTAGCAGTGAGATTATCACTGCTCGCTGTGCTGAACACGCAGCGTAATAGAGCTCCGACAGGCAGACCTAGTTTATTTTGGTCTAAATGCTCCGGCGGCGGCGAAGTGAAGCAAGAACGTAACATGTGAGGAAGCATACAGAAGAAATCTCGGCGCTCCGCTCCGTGCAGCATGGAGTATGATTCCGAAAAAAAATCGCCTTTATAAAGGCGGAAAACATTCTCAGGAAAGAGCTCAAACTTCAAAAATAAAAAATATTTAAAAAAAAATCACTAAAATCTAGAACGGCGATATATCAAGAATTAGGATATTGGTCAATAGTTCTCCAAATGTTTTTATGGTTCACTGTCGCTCCTATTCTGATTGGCTGAGCTAACCAGGCCCCCGCTAGCTTAACCAATCAGCTTTTTGCTGCATTTTTACTGTATTTTGAACTATCCCGCCTTTGATTTTGATTGGTCCAAACTTCTCCATAGGCTATAATGGGTCCCTGTCGCTCCTATTCTGATTGGCCGAGATAGCCAAGCCCCCGCTAGCTCAGCCAATCAGCTCTTTTCTGCATTTTTACTGTATTTTGAACGGTCCCGCCTTTGATTCTGTGGTCAATAGTTCTCCATAGGTTTTAATGGTTCACTGTCGCTCCTATTCTGATTGGCCGGTTTCTGCCGACCAATGAGAATAGGTTTCAGAATTTGCATTACTGTATTTCCCGGCAATTTCCAATATCCTAATTCTTGAATTAGGATATTTGGAAAGTGATTTTGTTTTATGTATTTTTTTATTTTTGAGGTTTCAGCTCTTTTCCTGAGAATGTTTTCTCGCCTTTATAAAGGCGATTTTTTGATTCATACTCAGCACCGACATGTGGAATGATTTCTCGCTGTTTTTCCAGCCTGTCTCGCATCGGAACAGATTTTCGGCGCAGTCCCGCACAGCGCCTAAGTCCCGCACTGCACCCCAAACACTGGCGAGGCGCGGCGGCCTTTTCCCCGCATGTATGACCGCACTACCTCCGGCGGCGAATCTCAGGCGCAGCCCCGCACTGCGCCAAAGTCCCCGCACTGCGCCTAACACACTGGCGAGGCGCGGCGGACTATACATTATATGTATGAGCGCGCCCCGGCCCCGACATAAATCAGGCGCAGATTTCGCCGGAAAACCGGCGGAAAGGTGCGCCCCGACGTGGCGAGCTTCATACATGTCGCCTTAAGTTTTAGGAGACGGGAGGAGACCACGGCCGATTTGGACGACAGACAATGTGGGATCTTGGACCGGAGAGAGTTAATGTCTAGGCCGGAGATGTAAAGGTGGGTGTCAGCATCATACTGGTGGTTTTGAAAGCCATGTGATGCTATGAGCTGACCCAGACCAAGAGTGTACAAGGATTCATCATTATCATTGGGAGAAGAGAGCGGCAGCTTGCGTGTCAGGCAGTGACGCAACCCGTAAATCGGTAGTGTGACCGGGAGTTAGCAGGGTGGCAGCAGTGCGAGGTTGGGAGCCAAACGGCCATGATTTAGACCACCTACTTTGCAGGTCCCAGAAAGTAGTGGCACAGGGGCTCACCAGGTCAGCGGCGGTAAGAGTCAGGGTGGAGCTTTGGTGGTAAAATCACCTATTCGGGGGTGTGCCAGTTTTTTGACGTGACACCAGAGGAGACGAACATAACTATATGTAGAATCTGTGGGCAGAAAGTAAAGCATGATCAGGGACCTAACGTTTGCACCACGACCCTGCATCAACATCATACAGTGTCACCATATGTGTTTCAGATGTGGTGGTCCATCCTGTCCCAAGAGCAGCAATACCCAGTTGCATGTCTCCCATTTCAGGCAGTCAAGGCTTCACCACTAGTGATGAGCGATTACGTTGACTATCGTCATCGGGTCGATGGTCGATAATGGCAATAACCAATAAGATATTCGATGGTCGATGATAGATTATCACCGATGACCATTAAAGTCCATGGGAGAGCAACAACACCTTCATTCTTACACCCAAACAGGGCTGAGAAGCTGGAATTAACATCCACAACAGTCAAATGGATATGTGCTACATCTTAGGCAACACACTTAGGTTATAAAAGCCACAGAAAAAAACTCACAGACCATTCACTATCCCTGGCTTGCACCACAGCATGACCCACAAATTAAAAAGTGCCAGAAGGCAGTATGATTTGAACCACCATTTTAGTTGAACTGGACATTGAAAATACCTGTCCTGGAACGCAGCATGAACCCCAAACCTGCATGACCCCCAGATTTAAAAAGTGCTGGAAAAAGGAGTCTTTCAACCACCATTTTAGTTGAACTGGACATTGACTATACCTGTCCTGTACCACAGTATGACCATTAAACCAGTCTGACCCACAGATTAAAAAGTGCCGGAAAAAGGAGTTTTTCAACCACCATTTTAGTTGAACTGGACATTGACTATACCTGTCCTGGGCCACAGCATGAGCCCCAAACCTGCATCATCCCCAGATTTAAGGAATGCCGGAAAAAGGAGTCTTTCAACTACCATTTTAGTTAAACTGGACATAGACTATCCCTGTCCTGGACCGCAGCATGACCCTTAAATCTACATGACCCACAGATTAAAAAGTGCCGGAAAAAGGAGTCTTTCAACCACCATTTTAGTTTCACTGGACATATTTTGGGCGATTTTGGGCGACTTTAACTATCCAGACATCAATTGGGAATCTGAAACCTGTAGCTTTTCCCCAAGGG
>JAODAL010067025.1:0-17490 GCA_025379985.1 Phyllomedusa bahiana
AAAAGTAAGGAATCTTAGAATGAAAATCGTCAGGGTAGGCGATTTTTGCTTGTTGATTGGAGGGGCTTCGGCCCCGAAGAGAGGTCCTGGGAACCGGAATCCAATATCCTGAACCCGGACCTTATCCGTAAGTTTCTTCAGCCTAAAAAGAGGGGGAGACCTAAGGGGGGGGGGGTACTGTCACGGCCTGCGCCGCTCCCCGGCCCGCGGGCCGCGGGCGCATCCGTGGTCCCCCTCCCGGGTGCCCACCGGGGTCGGGTGCCGCCGCTGGCCGCGGGACGAGCCGGGGGGCTGCGTCTGCCGTGGACTTACCTGACCGCGCTCCTGTGCCGTCCGCGCCCTCTGCCGGCCGAGGCGCGCGTGCCTGTGTCCTAAGGCGCGCGCGCGCTCGTTCCCGGGGATTTAAAGGGCCAGCGCCCTGATTATTGGCTAATTGCCAGGCGCTTCCCCTACTTAAGGTTACGTCCCACAATCACTCCTTGCTGGATCTATGTTGCCCCGTGCCCTAGAGAAAGCGTTCCAAAAGCATACTCTCGCCTTACCGTGTACCAGACCCCTCGCTACGTTTCTCAACTCCGAACCTCTGCCGCCTGCCCCGACCTTCCTGCCTGTCTACGACCACGAACCTCTGCCGTCTGCCCTGACCTTCTGCCTGCCCACGACTACGACTCTCGGACTACGATTCTGTACCACGCTGCACCTCGGCTGCCACCGCAAGCAAGTCACGTCAGGGGGGACGACCTGGTAGCCTCACGCCGCAGCAAGTCCATCCCGCTTTGCGGCGGGCTCTGGTGAAAACCGGGGGCTACTTAGATTCCGTTCCCTGGCGTGGCTTAGCTATCATCGCTTGCGGTGGTCCAGTGGATCCACTACCCAGCCGTTACAGTCCCTTTATTAGGTCACTTTCCCTTCTCAACCTCGCCAATGTATTGGTGAGTTTCCCTTGTGCCTAGTGTCTTTCCTTTTTTTTGCTATCCGCACTTTGACCTCTGCTTGTGACCATAAATATTCCCTAATGAAAAAACTTTGAGACTCTCGGTTCACATATCATGATCAGAACATGTTTAAGCTGCCCACGACGTCAACGTGGTCTCAAATCGGGCAGGCCTATCCTATCCCTACCTCTCAAACGAGCCAATCAGGCCTCTCACTGGTTTGCATACGTTTTTTCAGAAATGTTTTTGTGTGCAGAAACATTCGTTATACTTGGTGTACATTGATTTTAACCTATATGGAAAGGAAGGGGTGCTTCCATTTTGGGTTTCTGTCCCCGCCCACTCTCACGGGCTGTCATAAGAAGGGCAGCTTTGCAGGTTGGGTGTTTTTTTTTTTTCTCTCTGATAATGGAGGTCGGTGACCCAGTGAGAGGCTGATTGGCTCGATTGAGAGGTAAAGATAGGATAGGACTGCCCGATTTGAGACCACGTTGAAAGTAGTGGGCAGCTTAAACATGTTCTGATCATGATATGTGAACCGAGAGTCTCAAAGTTTTTTCATGTATGATAGATAGCATAAGTGCTTCTTTAGGGATTTCGACGTAGTGTATTGCCCTTTTTGCAGAAATGTGCCGCTGGCGGCGGTCTGTGTGTGTACATGTATAATTACATGTGTGCCGCAGCCCTGCCAGTGGCACCCAGGTTTGCATAAGTTTTTTCAGAAATGTTTTTGTGTGCAGAAACATACGTTATACTTGGTGTACATTGATTTTAACCTATATGGAAAGGAAGGGGTGCTTCCATTTTGGGGTTCTGTCCCCGCCCACTCTCACAGGCTGTCATAAGAAGGGCAGCTTTGCAGGTTGGGTGTTTTTTTATTTTTTCTCTCTGAATAATGGAGGTCGGTGACCCAGTGAGAGGCCTGATTGGCTAGATTGAGATGTAAAGATAGGATATGACTGCCCGATGTGATAGCACGTTGTAAGTCGTGGTCAGCTTAAACATGTTCTGATCATGATATGTGACCGAGAGTCTCAAAGTTTTTTTCATGTATGATAGATAGCATAAGTGCTTCTTTAGGGATTTCGACGTAGTGTATTGCCATAAATATTCCCTGACACTACCGCTAGTGACCTGACCACATTTTGTCTGCTGCCTGCCCTAGCCTACTGCCTGATTACTGACCATGTCTTGCCTGCTTCTCCTGTACCACGCCTGCACCTTTGCTGTCACAGCGAGCGGCCACATCATGGGCCTGGGAACCTCCCGCAGCGAAGTCCATCTCGCCTTATGACGGGCTCTGATGAATACCGGGAGCTCCTTATACTCCGCTCCCTGGCGAGGTTCAATAAGTCATCTCTCGTGGTGAGCAAGAGGATTTACTACCATCACCCGTGACACAGCTAATCACCTCTCAGACCAGCTTCACTTGATGTAGCAACTGCATGTGGACATAACCATATGTTGGCCAATGGCCCCACAAGTTTTCAGGTAAAGCTTCAGTTTTACTAACCTTTGGCCATCACACATGCAGGTGTGGTTTTGTAAAAATTTGGTTGCAGCAGCGTTCGAACCCAGCCATAAAGGGATTTTCCCACCAAGTAAAATTGACGTGAGAAGCTTGCAAATTAAATAATAAACATTTTCACTATTCAGCATTATTAAAAAATTCTGTATCATTTTTGTTTCAGCTGCCACCTTAGTGATACATAGTGTACAGCTTGTCTCCAGAGGATATGACCAGTGACAAGAGCTCCTCAATCCTGGCTGCACATACTCAGACATCACCTCTGCTCTCAGGCAGCTACTGTCAATCTCCTCCCTGTTTAGTAATCACATACATACCCAAGTGCAAATAAGTAAAAATAAATAAAACACCTCAAGAGAAAAATAATACATGTTTGGTTCCTGCAGCGATTTGAACATAAGACGCTTATGCTGAAAGGAAGAAGTGCTAACCACTCTGCTACATTGTAGCTACTTATAGCACTTTACATAAGCAGACCTTTGTTTGACTAGAGTGAACACATTGTGGAGAAAAGCATGGTGATGTCAAGCCTGCTGGATCACATGATATGCAGTTCAAACAAATCATACACGTTGTCTTTTGAACACACTGAAATGCCTTTGTAGTAAAACCCCTTTCATGTTGAGATATGTTTTTTTCTTTTTAATACTAACATGAAATTATCTGACGTACGACCCAACTAAATTGATAAGCCCGGTCGTCTCTGGTGTCCTGTAGTGGTTTCATCAATGTAAAATGATGCAATGACTAGAGTTTTTTTCTATTCATAGGAGAAGTTAAATGGGTTTGACATTTTATATTTGATCTGACAGCTGCATAAACATTGCATTTAATAGCTAATTAAGCCATGTTGAACTCCATTTTCCAAAAGGCATTTAGGTTTAGGGATATTTCTACTTCATTATTCTACATCTCTAAGCAATTCATATTTTTAATGAAATTATAACAAAAATCAACCCTTAAGCTATTTATGAAGAAAAATAATCCCCATAAAAATGCCAACAAAGTAATTATCAATGTATTATGAGGTACAACTTCTTTTTGGAAATGTCTTAAACTTTATATGAACATTATTTATGTAATAACACGTATTTTTGAACATTTTATGCTTTTTTGGGTCTGTTTGGTCAACATTATATTAGAGATTCTATGCATTCTCTTTTGGACTTTAAATTGAGAAGAAGCCTCCTTTTGCATCTCCAGTAGATTTGAATGTGGTATTTTACTTGGAGAAGTAATATGGTTAAAAAAACAAAAATTTTTTACAGGCAGTGCCCTACTTACAATGACTTATATCTGTCTCCTAGTTACAAATGGAGACTGACATCACACGCTTAGTAACGCCTTATAAGAACGTTGCAAGCCTTCCTCTCTTCACTACATCTTTTGGCCGGCACAGATGCTCTTTTTTACCTTCCTCTTGCCCACCTGCCTAGCACTGGGAATCTCCATCTTTAGGTCCGCACACCAGCACCACCACCACTCATGTACTACTTGTGGGTGCGGATTAGTACATGTGTTTTCCATGTGCTGCAGTGGTATGCCTGCACTTGTAGTTCCATAGCAGCTAGTAGCTGTGGAATTACAAGTGCCAGCATAACACAGCAATGAATGAGAGACAGAAAGTGGGGTGAAAGAGACTAAAACTGTTTTGTTGGAGATACATTTAATAAATGTACCTGGTCCAACTGAAATACAAATTCAACTTAAGATCAAACCTACAGTTCCTATCCTGTTCATAACCTGGGAACTGCCTGTACTTTAAATTATTAAATATATTCTAATATAATTAATGTATCAATTTCTCAGACGGAGTATTGCTTGAACAGGTCCCTATTTGGTTGTACACTGGTTCAGCCAAACTTGTGCAAAAATACAAGATTTGGATGTCCTAAAGCCGATTTTTTTTTAGTCTGAGCTGTGGTTAGGTTTTTTTTTTACATGTCTTTATGTGTAAACAAACAGTTCTACAGCACTTCTGCAGATTTTAGGATAAGGGTTAACTGCTACATTAGCTGAAAGTGATGCCACAACTGTAAATTCACACTACTCCTAACATCAATTTAGGACTAGGATTGTTTTTGGTGATTTCCGACAATATTCGATTCAGGCAGGACCAATGTGGATTATTGACTTTCAGGTCCATATGACATCAACCTTTGAATCCGAAGTGCAACATTTACCATGAGTTTCAATGTTTCTGTGCTGTTAAATAACAGCAGACTTAATTATTTTCTTACAGTGGACAAAACCCCCTTTTTAGTTGATTACTAGGGCTTTAGGATGTTTGGTCTACTTTGGTCTAGTATGTCTGGTTAGCTTCAGCATATATGCTATCCTGACAGAGAGGAGAAGAGAAAATGCACTACAAGTTTAGGACCAGTAATACATAATATAGATTGGAGGCGACAAGATTTCCGGCAAGGGTTATATGACCTATATCAGTTTCTAAATCAGGAATAAGGGGTATAGAGCAGACACCTCATATTCTATCTGAAGTACTTCAGAAGTTCTGTTATGCCCTCAAAATGTCTTCTTTGTGGCACCAGCAGTTGACAGCTATATTGCTGAACAAACATGTACTAAGGAAACTGCTATTTTGCAACAAAAATATGTCAAATTCTTCTTTGGAAAGAGATAATATTAAAATGCATTATTTTCATTTATAGTCCTAGACCTAACTGATGCTGTGATACTAGCACTATTGAATACTTGACTTATCTGGGACAAAACTGACGGGATCTTCTTAACTTGATGGCTTAGTCAGATGTGAATGTTGTTAATATACATGTGTAGAATTATTTTTGATAACAGATATTTTCCCTAGAAACTGAATACTGTGACAAGTCGGATATGAATACATATCCATGTAAGATGAACCAGGTACCAGGTCACAGGAGTCTGATTTGTGTTAAATGGTTGTTAGATTCTTTCTTTTTTTTTTTTTTTTATAAATTTGTATGTCTGTAAATGTGTATGTATACTTTACTGATGTGTTTTGTGTGTTTGTTGTGTATTGTAAACATTTGTTTTCACTGGAATGTGTATTATTATTATATATTTTAAATCGCCATTAATTCCAGGTCGCTGTACATTTGAGGGCGGTTACATACATAACATATGTCAAACAAGTACAATGGTGATGATAAATAACTAATAACTGGTACAGAGGGAGAGAGGACCCAGCCTGCGAAAGCTTACAATTAGAGATGGGCGAATTTCTCAAAAATTCGAATCATTGACTTCACCGAATTTTCCGACAAAATTCGTTTCGGTCCGAATTACTTCGGGACGAATCACGTTAAAAAACTGCTATTTCCAGGCTGCACAGAGCCTGCAGGGTGCTGTAGAACGTTGTACCATGCTTAAATATGCAGAGGGAGCTTGCTTTGGTCTTCATACAATGTTGTGTTTTAGTATGACACGCACATGACTGCCGCAGCTCTTAGAATCGCTTCACTATAAAATTCCCTGGGCACTTAAGATGGCAAAACTGACCAAAAAACTGAAGGGGGAAAGTAGCCTGATAAAGTCATGGCAGCGACAGCTGGAAAAAAACAAGCTGAGGGCTCAGGTGGCAACATCAGTGACAGAGTGTGGAGGTGACGGCGGCAGCCACAGCAGGATGAGGTCAGAGAGTGGCACAATGACATTCTGGAGGTGGCAAAAACAGGAGTAGGCCACAGAGTGGCGCAATGACACAGTGTGTAGGTTACGGCAGCAGCCACAGCAGCAGCATGAAGTCAGAGAGTGGCACAATGACATTCTGGAGGTGGCAAAAACAGGAGTAGGCCACAGAGTGGCACAATGACACAGTGTGGAGGTCACGGCAGCAGCAGCATGAGGTCAGAGAGTGGCACAATGACATTCTGGAGGTGGCAAAAACTGGAGTAGGCCACAGAGTGGCACAATGACACAGTGTGGAGGGCTCGCAAGCATCTTCATGAGGTCAGAGTGGCACAATGACATTCTGGAGGTGGCAAAAACTGGAGTAGGCCACAGAGTGGCACAATGACATAGTTTTGAGGGCACGGCAGCAGCAGCATGAGGCAGACAGTGGCACAAAGGGCATTTTTGGAGGGGGGAAAAAAACTGGGTGGGGCCCCCAGAGGGACACAATGACACAGTGTGGGGGGTTTTCCGGCGCAGCGGGTGGGGTTTCGAGAGTGGCACAATGCCCATTTTGGAGGTGGAAAAAAAACTGGGTGGGCCAAAAGAGTGGCCCCCAATAAACCCAGGTGTGGAGGTCACGGTAGCAGCAGCATGAGGTCAGGCAGGGGCCCACAATGACATTTGGAGGTGGCAAAAACAGGGGGAAAAGGCCCCCAGGTGGACAAATGACGAGAGGGGAGGGTGACAGAGGGCAGGAGCAAACGGCATGAGGTCAGAGAGTGGCCAAGGACAAAATTTGGGGGGGGTGCCCCGCACCCAAAAACAGCAGCAGCAGCAGCATAAGTTAGAGAGGGGGCACAATAAATTTTGGAAATTGGTGGAAAAAACCGGAGTAGGCCACAAAAGGGGCACAATGACAGAGAGTGGAGGTGACAGGGAAGGAGAACAGCATGGGGTTCAGAGAGGGGGGCACAATGACACTTGTGGATGTCCCCGGCACCGAAACCCACCCGCAGCAGAAATGGGGTCATAGAGTGGAACAAGGGACAGATGTGTGGGGGGGGTTGGCAAAAACCGTCCCTGATAAAGATGGTTGGTGGCAGATGGGAAACTGTCAGAGTGTTTGGCTTTCAGGCGGGGGGGCCCGGAAATCAAATTGTGGCTGAGGCAGATATTTTGGGAAACCCAGACTCATTTCTACAGTTTGGGTGGGGGTTCTTGGTGATTAGTCTGACGCCAAAAAGGTTTTTGGGTGTGTGGAAATCCTGGCCTTTCCCGTGTGATTCATTTTAAAAAAAAGGCAGTCATTCCACTTTTCCCCCTGGAAAAGGGCGGGGTTCTTTTGGGGGTAAGAGGGGCCCCCGCAGCACTGAACACCGCTCTGATGTTTCACTACGGGCCCGGGCAGGACGCTTCCCCACTGCAAACGGGGGAAAAGTTGGGGGCCCAAAACTTTCCAGTTTGGGGCTCCCCATGCCCAGCGGATTTTTAACTGGGGTGGCAGAGTGCTGAAAAAGGGAGGCCACCCCCTTTGGTTGGGGGGTTACTCCAGGCCCGCTGTGCTATGGCCCTGCCCCCCTCACTGGGGGGTAAAGGGAAGTGCTCATCAGTGCTCCGCTTGGGTTTTGCTGCTGATGGAGCTGGTACTGCTCCTACCCCCCCACCTCCCCCAGCACCCGGGCCAGCAGTAGTACGTGTGCGTTTGAAAAACCCCCCCGGTAGCCCTATCAGAGGGGGGGACGTCCCGCAAAAAGGCAGGGCCAATTGATAGGGGGGTTTTCCCCTATAGTATTTGAGGTTGTCCTCCCTCTCGCAGTGGGAAAAAAGGTTTTCCCAAATTTTGGACCAAGTAGTGAGGGCCCAAATAGGGTGGGGGCCCAGTGTCATCCCTCTCCCGGGAAATGGTGACTTTTCAGCTGTAAATACCCCAGGAAAATCAGCTTTGCGGCGGGCCATCTGCAAAAGGGTAAACTCCGAGGGGCCCTCCCCCTCCATTCCACTGTTTTACTCCCATGGTGCTTGGGGGGGTCTTTCTGTGTCTTTTTTCATCCCCTTTCTCCTCCTCCAGCTGTTCCTGCTCTCCCCCTCTTTGCCCATTTGGGTTGGGAAAAATCCTCTTTTCCCGACAATGTTTGCTCCAATGTCCCCTCCTCCCCCCTCCTCCTTTTTCATTTCCCCCCGGACTCATGTGGCCACGAGATTTGTGCCAGTTCCAGCCCCCCCTGCCCAGACAGATTTTTCCCCATCTGTTCCAGGCTTGAAGCAGGGGGAAATGACGTTATTCATCCGTGTCCTGGCGCGGGACAAAAAAGTCGCCCTCAAATTGGCCTAAACCAAAACGGCAGGTGCACGCGGGCCCCGGCCACTGGTAAACATAAAAATTTAAACAAGGGGAGAAATCCTGCCCAACCTGGATCATAAAAAAAATCGTTAAGGGCCTTTCTTTGTTCAAAAAAGTCGGCCCAAACATGTGCAGGGCTGGAATTCCAACGGGTGGAAAACTCGCATATCAGAGTGGGGTTGGGGGAGGCCGTTCTGGCTTGCAATCGAGGGGGGGTTTTCCCTGGCTTTTTTAGGAATGGTTAAAGTGCTTGCAAAAGTTTCCTGGCCATTTTCGAATGTTTGAGATCGGGGGAAAGGGACTTAAAGGAACCTTTTAAAACCCAGATTAAACCCCCGTGCGCCATGCGGCGCAGGGGCCTCCCCCCCCCCCCACCCCCTTGGAAAAAAAGGCCCCGGGACCCCATGTTCCTCCCGTTGTCCGGTAACCAGGGTTTTTTCCAATTTGCAGTTGGCCAGGGGGGGGAAAGCCACACATCGATTTTTTTGCTGCATGACACGGGAAAGTTCCCCCCCTGTGGGGACTTCGTTCCCCGAGGAAAAGCCAGGTGTAGAAGGCTGACCCCGCTGTCCCCCCCCCCTCCCACATGTGGTATGATGGAGAAGAAATTGTGGGGGGCCGAGTTGGTGGTGGTGGTGGGGGAAAGGAGGGGGGAGGCGGAATTGGCGCAGGACCCACATTTTTGAAAACGTGGAGGAGGAAAGCGGGGTCTCCTGCCCAAAGGGTTTTGGTGTGCCTGGGCAGGAAGACTTTTAAACCCAATGGGCCGTAAAAGGACATTACTGGCCCTGCCTTAGTTACAGCTCCGGGACGTCCGCGTTTCCCCCTGACCTTGGAAAAAAACCGATAAGTAAAGGGAAAGGGGCCCCCCTTCTGTTCACATATTTATAAAGTGGGGGTACTCCCTTTTTTTGGGAAAAAAGAAATTATGGTTTGGGAAAACTCTCCATCTCGGTGGGCCCCAGCCATTAGTTCCCCGGGAAGGGGTACGATTTCCAACCATTTGGAAAGGGAGGGACTGCATTCCAACAACTTGGACAGGAGAAACGGCCCACTGTGCCCCTTTTGGGATGGTTGGTTTCTTTTTGTTGTCTCTTTGCAATCGCCTCCCCTGAACGGACGGGCTGGCCCCATGGTAGCGAGGAGCAGGGCATCTGGACCGGGAGTTGATGGAAAAGAGAAACAGCCCCCTTTGCAGAGGTGGGGGGGACCCTTGGGATTGGGCTGCAATGGCATGGGTGCCACTGGCCCCCTGCTGCAGCGGCGGGGGACCAAACCCCATTGAGCCCCCGGGTTTTTCCCCCGGGCCCCCGGTGGTGACGCTGCAAGTGTTGACTCAGGGTCGTGGGTTTTCCAACGTTTGCTCCCTGGCCAAAGCTTCACTTTCTGCTTACAGATTCTAAAATAACCCCAAAACGGCTCCCCCGGGGGTCTTTGCAAAGAAAAGCCAAAACTGCCGAGTATGGATTTTTTTGCCAACGCTCCCAACTGAGTGATACTACCGCCGCTTTCCTCGCTGAGCCCCCTTTTGGCCCCTTTTTCTTGGGGCCCGGGTTTTTGACCCCACCTGTGTACCCTTTCTGAATCACGAACCCCACCCCACTTTTTGGGCTGGCCCCCGCTGCCCCGCGCCCTAAACCCGACGCCCTCTTCTCCTGACGATGATGAAAAACCCTTGCTTCATCGGCCCCAAGTGCGGTCCGGCTACATCTAATCTATTTGTGTTTCATCGTTTACTGCTGTCCTCAAACACCGGTTTGGTATGCAGAGGCTGACCCTCACAAAATGGGCCTCCCCTGCCACTTCCAAACTATACTTTGCGCCCAAATGCAAAAAAGAGGGGGAAAATTGGCCCCATTTTTTCGCTGCCAAGTAGCTGTGACGCCCCCCCAAATTGTTCATCCTCGGTATTTAGTGGTGCTGAGCCCCGAAACCCCAAAAGTAGATCTCTGGCTGTGGGGAAAACCGGGTGGGGGCAGAGGTGGGTTGAGGGCGGTGAGGGCCCCCTGACCCCCTCCCCCGGGCCATGCCAAATAAGGGTTGGTCTGTCGTTCCCACCGGGCTCTTGGCTGGGGGTTTTCAGATGTCATCTGGGAGGAAGTGGTTAAAATAGTCAAACCCCAAACAAAAACCTTTGGGGGTTTCTGAAACCAAAAACGGCCGCTTGATACACCGCAAATTTTTGGCCCCCACCGGGGACCCCTGCTGCGAGTCCCCCTTTCTGTGCTGCGGGAAACCCGGGGGCCTTTCCCCTTTGGAAGGGGTTTTTGCCACTGGCCCCCTCGGGAGGTGAAGGCCTGCCCCCTCTCGTCTGACTTTTGTTTTTTTCTAAAATGTACAGACACTGTTTGATGAAGGTATCTGTATTTGATAAATACACAAACCCCGTGTTTGACTCCAAAGAAGCCAGTACAAAAATTGGGGGAAACCCTTGGGAAAATAAAATTTGCTTCCCCAAATTTGGCCCGGAAAAAATTTTCTTTTTTGTGTCGTTTAAAAACATGTGTTTTTTTACTGAATGTAAAAGCACAAACCGGGTTAATTAACCCTTTGGTTTTAAAAATTTTTCCCACAGGAAAAAATTTCTTCTTTGGCGGTGAAAAAGAAAGTTTATTTTTTGTGCCACAACAGAGACAAAAGCTTAATTAAACCCCCGGATTTTAAATTGGGCCAAAGAAAAAGAGCAACCAAAATTACCCGGGGTTTTTAGGTGTTACAAAGGCGTGTATTTTACAGTTACACAACAAGAGAAAAAAAATTGTAATTAACCCCTTTGGTTCGAAAATTTTTCTACAGGGAAAAAAGTCTTTTTTGGCGGTTGGGGAAAAAAGGTTTTTTTCTTTTAGGGACCCCAACCCCGCAGAAAAAAGCCTTTTTAAATTAAAACCCCGGATGTTTAAATTGGGACAAAAAGAATTTGGAGCAACCAAAAATACCCGCTTTGTAGGTGTTACTTGGGGGGTAAATTACCGGGGCAAAAACAAAAGAAAAAATTGTAATTAACCTTCGGTTATGAATTTTGGGGGTTCCCGGAAAAAAGTCTTTTTTGGGGTTTAAAAAAAACGGTTTTTTTTTTTTAGTGAACACAACAAAAAAAAAACAACGCTTAATTAAAACCCCTTTTTTATGTAAATTTTCGCATAAGAATTGGCAAACCAAAAAATACCAGCTTTTTTAGCGTTTTTACAATGGCCCGTATTTTTCTGTACCAAAAAGAGGGAAAAAATTGTAATTAAAACCCTTTGGTTTGAATTATGCTACAGGGAAAATGTCTTTTTTTGGGGGTTAAAAAAAACGGGTTTTTTTTTGTGACCAAACAGCCCGAAAAAAAGCTTAATTTTCCCCTGGATGTAAATTTTCCAAAGAAATTTAAAAAAACCAAAATGAAGTGGGATTTGGATTGTTTTAAAAACGGTTTCTTTAAAGAAAAAAACCCGGAACAAAGGGTTTTGATAACCCTTGGTATTCAATTTTGCTGTGAGGATTGCATTTAAAAAGTATAAGCGTAGTTTGAGCGATTTTTATCGGGCAAAAGTTTTAAAAACGGCAAGGTTTTTTTGGTGATCGAAATTTTCCAGTTTATGCGATAATTAAGGTTAAAATTGAGCTTTATCTATTAAAATCGCGCCCCTTTTTCGGTGTTCCTGTTTAAATTTTTGGGGGGCCAGCAAATCAGATTCAGAATAGGGGCAGGGTGGAAGGTTTTGTGCGACGTCTTGGGGCTGGGGTGGGGTTTTGGTTTCGATTGGCTGGAAAAAAAAATACACCCGCTTTACCCTTTGAAAAAGCGTTTTGTTTCAGGCCCCAGTTTTCTCTCAGGGGTCTTTATGGGATAGGACCTGCGCTCTGCCTGTGGGGCCAAAAAAGGCTCAGCAAATTTTTCTATTTTGCACGAGAAAAAAATTTCTATTAGTGTGATTTTTTCCAATTTAGTTAGGGTTAGAGATTTTAAGATTTTATGTTTGTTAGCTAGAGAAATTTTTAAAACAGCATCTACCCCTGTAAATCACGGGGGGTGGGAGCGGGGGGGGTGGGGGGGCCGCGGGGCGAATACGGGCAAGCTTTCATAAAAAAAACTGGGTAAAGTTCCCCCGATTTGTGAGGGCTTTTTAGTGGGGTTTTCTTTATTTTTAAACAGTTTGCTATTGAAATTTTCCTGGAAAATTGGGCCCGCCTGAAAATTAATTGGAAAAAAATTTATTTCTAGTTTTTTGCGGGTTTTTTGTTAGCTGAAAACTCCAAATTTTTTTTCCGTTAAAAATTTCCCGATTAGGTGTTCCTTTTCAATTTTTCCCCCTTACACCTGTTTACTGTTTTTATATCCCCTTTCAGTTAAATTTTCAAAACAGAATCGTTTTTAGTCAGCCCCCGGTTTTTTAGTTGCCAAAAATTCCGGGGTATGTACGGGAAAAAATCACAGTTAAATGTTTTTTGACTTTTTCGCACCCCGGGATTTTTCATTGAGCAGCATCCACGTTAAAACTTAAAAACAAAACAATTTTTATATTCACCACAGATGTTTTTAAAGGTGCAAAAAAAAACCCTTTTTTTTTACCAAAAACATAAAAAGTTAAATGTTTTTTTTTTATTTTTCGCACCCAGCATTGTTCATTGACGCAGCATCTACGTAAATCCCTTAAAAAAGCAATTCTATATTCCCACAGGTTTTGGGGGTTTAAAGGTGCAAAAAAATACGTTTATTTTTACCCCAAAAAAAACAAATTACGTGTTTTTTGGGCTTTTTTCGCACCCCGCATTTTTTCATTGCGCCCGCTTTACGTTTAAAATTTAAAACGAAAATTTTAAAATTCAACCCAGGTGAATTGAAAGGTGAAAAAAAAAACCGTTTTTATATCAAAAAAATAAAAAAGTTATTTTTTTTTGACTTTGCACCCAGCATTGTTCACTGACGAAGCTTTTCGTAAATCTTAAAAAAAGAAATTCTTTTTTATTCCCACAGGTTTAATTGAAAGGTGCAAAAAAAAACCCTTTTTTTATTCCCAAAAAAACAGTTACGTGTTTTTTGACGTTTGAAAACCCAGCATTGTTTTATTGACGCAGCATTTTAGTAAAAAACTTTTTAAAAAAGCCCAAATTTTATATTCACCACAGGTGAATTTTAAAGGTGCAAAAAATATCGTTTATTATACCAAAACATAACAGTTACGTGTTTGTTGACTTTTGCGCACCCAGCATTGTACATTGACTCAGCATCTACGTAAATCTTAAAACAGCAATTCTATATTCACCACGGGTGAATTGAAAGGTGCAAAAAAATACCGTTTTTTAAACCCAAAAACATAACAGTTACGTGTTTTTTTGACTTTTGCGCACCCAGCATTGTTCATTGACGCAGCATCTACGTAAATCTTAAAACAGCAATTCTATATTCACCACAGGTGAATTGAAAGGTGCAAAAAATACCTTTTATTATATCAATAAAAAACAGTTACTTGTTTTTTTACTTTTGCACACCAGCATTGTTCATTGACGCAGCATCCACGTAAATCTTAAACAGCAATTCTATATTCACCACAGGTAAAATTGAAAGGGGGCAAAAAATATCGTTTATTATACCAAAACATAACAGTTACGTGTTTGTTGACTTTTGCGCACCCAGCATTGTTCATTGACGCAGCATCTACGTAAATCTTAAAACAGCAATTCTATATTCACCACAGGTGAATTGAAAGGTGCAAAAAATACCGTCTATTATACCAAAACATAACAGTTACGTGTTTTTTGACTTTTGCGCACCCAGCATTGTTCATTGACGCAGCATCTACGTAAATCTTAAAACAGCAATTCTATATTCACCACAGGTGAATTGAAAGGTGCAAAAAATACCGTTTATTATACCAAAACATAACAGTTACGTTTTTTTGACTTTTGCGCACCCAGCATTGTTCATTGATGCAGCATCTACGTAAATCTTAAAACAGCAATTCTATATTGTCACGGATGTGGTAGTGGATCCACTGGAACCACCAAAGCCCATGATGTGAGCCAGCCAGGGGAACGGAGTTAAGTAGGTACGGTTTTCACCAGAGCCACGCGCAAAGCGGATGGACTTGCAGCGGCGGATTGCTACCAGGTCGCTACCCCTGAGTGACTTGCTTTCGTGGCAGCGAGGTGTTGCGTGGTACAAAATCGTGAAGCAGGCTCGTAGTCGTGGGACAGGGAGAAGGTCAGGACAGGCGGCAAAGGTTCGTGGTCAAGGACGGAGGCCAGAAGGTACGGTACACAGTAAACGGAAATAGACACTTAGGAAAGCTCTCTCCAAAGCACAAGCACTATCGATTCGGCAAGGTGCTGGTGAAGAGGCTGGGCTAAAATAGGGACCGTGCCGGTTTAAAACCAATACGTCGCACTGTCCTTTAAATTTCCGGGATTGGCCGCCAGCGCGCACTAGAGGCGCGCAGTGCACCCGTCCGGCAGCAGGAAAGCGCGCGCCAGGATGGGACCAGGACGTGGAGGGTAAGTTTTTTCCCGTGACACGCGGGTGTCCGCGGGCCAGCACCGGGCCGCGCACCGGCCGCAGCAGTAGGTGCTGCGGCGTTGCGGGTGTGCCTGCGACCCGACACGAGGGTCGCAGGGACACCCGTAACATATATTCACCACAGGTGAATTGAAAGGTGCAAAAAATACCGTTTATTATACCAAAACATAAGTTACGTGTTTTTTTACTTTTGCGCACCCAGCATTGCTCATTGACGCAGCATCTATGAAATCTTAAAACAGCAATTCTATATTCACCACAGGTGAATTGAAAGGTGCAAAAAATACAGTTTATTATACCAAAACATAACAGTTACGTGTTTTTTGACTTTTGCACACCCGGCATTGTTCATTGACGCAGCATCTACGTAAATCTTAAAACAGCAATTCTATATTCACCACAGGTGAATTGAAAGGTGCAAAAAATACCGTTTATTATGCCAAAAAAATAACAGTTACGTGTTTTTTTGACTTTTGCACACCCAGCACTGTTCATTGACGCAGCATCTACGTAAATCTTTAACAGCAATTCTATATTCACCACAGGTGAATTGAAAGGTGCAAAAAATATCATTTATTATACCAAAACATAACAGTTACGTTTTTTTTTGACTTTTGCGCACCCAGCATTGTTCATTGACGCAGCATCTACGTAAATCTTAAAACAGCAATTCTATATTCACCACAGGTGAATTGAAAGGTGCAAAAAATACCGTTTATTATACCAAAACATAACAGTTACGTGTTTTTTTTACTTTTGCGCACCCAGCATTGTTCATTGACGCAGCATCTACGTAAATCTTAAAACAGCAATTCTATATTCACCACAGGTGAATTGAAAGGTGCAAAAAATACCGTTTATTATACCAAAACATAACAGTTACGTGTTTTTTGACTTTTGCGCACCCAGCATTGTTCATTGACGCAGCATCTACGTAAATCTTAAAACAGCAATTCTATATTCACCACAGGTGAATTGAAAGGTGCAAAAAATACCGTTTATTATATCAAAACATAACAGTTACGTGTTTTTTGACTTTTGCACACCCAGCATTGTTCATTGACGCAGCATCTACGTAAATCTTAAAACAGCAATTCTATATCACCACAGGGTAAATGAAAGGTGCAAAAAATATAGTTTATTATACCAAAACATAACAGTTACGTGTTTTTTGACTTTTGCGCACCCAGCATTGTTCATTGACGCAGCATCTACGTAAATCTTAAAACAGCAATTCTATATTCACCACAGGTGAATTGAAAGGTGCAAAAAATACCGTCTATTATATCAAAACATAACAGTTACGTGTTTTTTGACTTTTGCGCACTCCAGCATTGTTCATTGACGCAGCATCTACGTAAATCTTAAAACAGCAATTCTATATTCCACACACGTGAATTGAAAGGTGCAAAAAATCGTTTATTATACCAAAACATAACAGTTACGTGTTTTTTGACTTTTGCGCACCCAGCATTGTTCATTGATGCAGCATCTACGTAAATCTTAAAACAGCAATTCTATATTCACCACAGGTGAATTGAAAGGTGCAAAAAATACCGTTTATTATACCAAAACATAACAGTTACGTGGGTTTTTTTACTTTTGCGCACCCATCATTGTTCATTGACCGCAGCATCTACGTAAATCTTAAAACAGCAAAATTTTATATTCACCACAGGTTTGAATTGAAAGGTGCAAAAAAAACCGTTTATTATACCATAACATAAAAGTTACGTGTTTTTTGACTTTTGGCCCCCCTGCATTGTGCATTGACGCAGCAGCGCCGTAACTCTTCAAACAGCAATACTATATTCACCACAGGTGAATTGAAAGGTGCGAACAAATAAAGTTTATTATACCAATAAATAACAGTTACGTGTTTTTTGACCTTTGCGCACCCAGCATTGTTTTATTGACCAGCATCTACGTAAATCTTAAAACAGCAAAATTTTATATTCACCACAGGTGAATTGAAAGGTGCAAAAAATACCGTTATTATACAAAACATAACAGTTACGGTTTTTTGACTTTTGCCACCAGCTTTTTCATTTACGCAGCATCTACGTAATCTTAAAAAAAGCAATTCTAATTCACCACAGGTGAATTGAAAGGTGCAAAAAATATCGTTTTTATACCAAAACATAACAGTTACGTGTTTTTTGACTTTTTGCGCACCCAGCATTGTTCATTGACGCAGCATCTACGTAAACTTAAAACAGCAATTCTATATTCACCACAGGTGAATTGAAAGGGGCAAAAAATACGTTATTATACCAAAACATAACAGTTACGTGTTTTTTGACTTTTGCCACCCAGCATTGTTCATTGACGCAGCATCTACGTAAATCTTAAAACAGCAATTCTATATCACCACAGGTGAATTGAAATGTGCAAAAAATACCGTTTATTATACCAAAAAAATAACAGTTACGTTTTTTTGACTTTTGCGCACCCAGCATTTGTTCATTGAGCATCTCGTAAATCTTAAAACAGCAATTCTATATTTTAAAAGGGAAATTTAAGGTGAAAAACTGAACCAAACATATGTACCCGGGGGAAAATTAAAGGTGTTTTT
>JAODAL010067026.1:0-17489 GCA_025379985.1 Phyllomedusa bahiana
TTTTTTTTGGGGACACTGGGTATATGTAAGTGGGGGAAATAAAAATAATACAATTCTATTAGGAGTCTGCTATATGCAACCAAATGTAATAGAACCCATAGAGGATGTACTCCTCAAAAAAAAAAAATATATAAGGCGGCTGATCATAATAAGTTTGTTATTACCCAGACATACATTGTGAAACTGAAACCTGTGGATCTCATAAAAGAAACAGGTTTTTGTCAATAACTAAAAATGGTTACTTTTCCTAACTGGTACAGTAGCTGAATAGAGGGGAGTCCCTTTTGGACTTAATATTGACTTACAGACCTGATAGAGTAACAAAGGTTCAGGTTGGGGGACACCTAGGAAATAGTGACCACAATATAATACATTTCTAATTATCCTTCAATAGAGAATTTTGGCAAGGAGTCACAAAAAACATTGAATTTTAGAAAGGCTCATTTTTATGTGTTTAGAGAGGCCCTAATCCACATTGACTGGGACAAAGTCTTCAAAAATAACAGAAGATAAATGAGATATTTAAAAACATCTTCAGCACCCACTATGGGAGGTACATACCTTATGTAAATAAAATGATTAGAAACAGGAAAAACCAGTGTGAATTAACGGAGATGTAAAGAAGGCAATAAAAAACAAATAGAAAGTGTTTAAGCTACTTAAACAGGAGGACAGTGAAGAGGCACTAAATAGCTATAAGGAAAAAAAATAAAACATGTAACATAAGGATAAAGACAGAAAAGCTGGAAACAGGAAGGCAGATACCTAAGAGAGTAAAACTAACCCCAAAATATTTTACCTATATAAATAGTATGAAGATTAAAACTGAAAATGTTGACCATTTGAAAAATAATGAGGGAGGAATTGTGGGGGGCGATGTAGAGAAAGCAAACCTATTAAACAATTTTTTCACCACCACATTTACTGAGGAAAATTACATTACTGTTGAGGGGGATGAGGTAAACTCCACCTTAAATCTTTCTTGTCTAACCTAGAAAGAAGAGCAGCTGCACATTAAGAAGTTTAAAATAGACAAATCACCAGGTCCTTACGGTATACACCCCGTTGCCTAAGGGAATTAAGTCATGTGATGGAAAGGCCCCTGTTCTTAATATTTGTGGACTGTACAGTAATTGGATATGTCCCGAGTATTGGCATGTAGCAAATGTGGTGCCAATATTTAAAAAGGGATCAAAAAGTGATTTTGGAAACTATAAGCAGATAAGTTTAACCTTTGTTATAGGTGCCTTGTTTTGAGGTTTTCTAAGAGGCTATACTGGAGTATCTCACTGAAAATGAATGTATAATCCCATTCCAACATGATTTTATGAAGGATCCGTCCTGTCAAACTAATTTAATAAGCTTCTATGAGGAGATTATTTCTAGACTGGATTGGGGCGAGGCATTGGATGTTGTACATCTGGCTTTTTTCTAAAACATTTGATACTGTGCCACATAAAAGGTTGGTAAGTAAAATGAGAATGCTTGGACTTGGGGAAAATTTGTAAGTGGGTAAGTAACTGGCTCAGTAGAAAAAAACAAAGGGTGGTGATTAATGGTACTTGCTTGGACTAGATTGCTGTTACTAGTGGAGTACCACAGGGGTCACTATTGGGCCATAAACATATAAATTAATGACTTCACATGAGGATTGCACAGTAGAATATAAATCTTTGCAGATGATACTAAGCTCTGTAACTTATTCAATGCAAAAAGGGGAAAAAATGTTTAATTGAAAAGGGAAAAATTTGGGAAAATTTTGGAGGCCTGGGCAAGAATTTGACAGATGAGTTTCAACAGAAAAAAACTGAAAGGGTTATGCAAAATAAAAGGGAAAAAAAATTCTATTCCATGTTTACTTTTTTAACCCCCTTTTTCCAAAAAAGGGATGTAGGCATACCCCTAGGGGGAATGATTTCCCCCGCAAAGGGACAAATCATACGTCCCGGCGATCGGGGGGCGGGGGGGCTTTGAAAGGCGAGCCCCGCTAAATCGAAAACATGGGACCAGCAGAAAATTTTAAAAACCGCGGGCCCGAAACCCCGTATCCCCCCGGGGCCGGAGTGGGGGCCCGGCCGCGGGTGATTACCCCCTTCATTACCCCGCGGGCCGGGCAGGGGCTGCGAAAATTTGAAGCCCATGAAGGGGAGTGGGGCCCCCTCCCCTTTTCCCCGGTCGGCTCCGGGCACTGTAGTGCGGAACCGGTCCCTTCTGAATTTTCCCGGGAATTAAAAGGGCCCATTTCCCCAAAGGGCCCATCTGTAAACGTCACCATGCCCGCAATGAAATTTGGGGGCATGGACGGGAAGTTGTCATAGCAACCTTTACACAGTACTACACTGTGCACGGGCCTGCCTTCAAACAGCAATTCTGATGTTTTTTTTGTTAGAAGAAAAAGTAAAAGAAAGTGAAAAAAAGAAAAAAATAAATGTCAAAAGTGAAAAAAAGAAAAAACACAAACATAAAAAAAAAAATAAAAAAAAACGTACCCCCCCTTTTCCCCTTTTAAAAAAAGGCCCAATTTCCGCCCCCCAAAAAAAAATAAAAAATAAATAAAGTACCCATTTTTGGGGTTTTGGGCCGGGTTCGTAACGACCCCCCCCCTAAAAAATTTTGTCACGAAAATTTAAACCCCGTAGGGTGAATCCCAAAAAACAAAACAAAACAAAAAAAAATTCACAAATTTTGAAAATTTTTTGTACATCCTGCGGGGCCCAAAAAATTTGGAATAAAAACGTTTAAAAACCCAAAAAAACGCCAAAGTTGTACCAAATTTTAAAAACTTCATTTAAAACACGAAAAAAATTCCTTACACTTCTCGTAAAACGGAAAAAAAAAAAAGTTAGGGTTTCCTTCATAAGAAAAGCGATCCTTAAAAAATTTTAAAACACAAAAAAAAAACCTTTTTTTTTTTAAAGTGCTTTAAAATTTTAAAAAAAAAAAACTATTTTAATTAGGGAAATCGCCCAAAAACATATCGACCCAGAGATAAAGCAAACTGAAAGGATACTGAAAACGGTTTGACCCCTTTAAAAAAAAAAAAAAAAACACTACTGGAATTGCAGAAATTTTTTTCCACCCTCCCTTCCCCAAAAAACAGAAAAAAAAACCTGTTTCAAAAAGGGTCTTGTTCCCCCCAAAAATGATACCAATAAAAACGTCAAGTCTTCCCGCAAAAAAAAACCTTTTTACACAGCCCCCTTACACAGAAAAAAAAAAAATTTTTTAAAAGGGCCTCAGACTATGGCGATGCAAAAACGTTTTTTCCCTTTTTTTAAAATAAAAGTTTTTTTAATTGTGAAAAAAGCAGAAAAACATAAAAAAATATCAAATTGGGTACGCAAAAATTTCGAAACGACCTGCTGAGAAAAACTGGGTTTTTTCAGTTAACTGAAACGGTGACTGTTTTAAAAAAAAAAAAAACACTCCAGGAATGCTGTTTTTTTGTTAAAAAACCCTCACAAAAAACCCATAATAAAAAGTGATCAAAGCAGCAAAATGCCCCCCAAAATTTGGTACTAAAAAAAATACTTTAAACTCATCCCCAAAAACAAGCCCAAAAACAGCCCCCGAAATACAAAAAGCTGAAAACGTTATGGCTATCGAAAAGAAAACCCTAAAAAACCGAAATTTTTTTATAGACCAAAATTTCTATTTTTTAAAAGTAAAAAACCCATAAAAAAACTATAAAAAATTTTATTTCATTGAAAATTGGGGTTAAAACCCACCCCCCATAGTAAGGAAAATCCGTCATTTAAAACTGAAACGGGGGAAACGCTGTAAAATTGAAGCCCAAAAAACAATGGCAGAATTGCGTTTCCCCCTCTTTTTCTTTGGCCCCAATGAAAAAAAAAAAAAAAAAACTTTAAAACCCCCTTTTGGGGCACCCAAAAAATACAATAAAACCCCTAGATGGATCAAATAAGGCTGCGAACCCAAAAAGGGGGGTTGACTTCGGAAAGGGTTTCACCCTTTTTTCTGGTACTTTTGGGGGTTTTGAAAATTTCAAAGGGGGCCCCCACCAAAATCTTCGTTCCAAAACCAAATAAAAATCCCCCCTTAAAACCCCTGCCATTCCCCCAAACAGAAATTTTTCCCACCCACATTGGGGTTTTTGCCGAACTTTTAAAAAATTCGTAACAAGGTTTTGGGTGATTTTTTTTAAACCAGGTTTTCCTTGTAAAAATTAAACATTTTCAGCTAAAATTGCAGAAAATTTGGGGAAAAAATTTTTTTTTTCCTTTTTCAAAGCCTAACGTTTAAAAAATTTTTTTTACACCCCAAGGGGTTTGAAAAGCCACACAAAAACCCCTGGATATAGCCCTTTAAAAAGGGTTTATATTTTTTCCAATAGGGGTGTTATTTTAAGGGGTTTTAAAAATTTTTAAAGAACCGTGGGGTTCCGAAAACCCCTAAAAAATTTCCACTAAATAAAATGGTAATGAAAATGAGCCCCCCATACCCGGTTTGGTCCCCAACCTTTGGGGGCATTTTTGGTTGGGGCCAAAAAATCCCACAAGGGGCCACATATGGGATATTTTTCAAAAAAACCGGGCAAAAATCGGGGGAATCAATATTAATTTTGTTTTTCCCCCTGATCAAAATTATCGTTTTTCTTGGGGGAAAAAAGGGTAAAAAAAAATTGAAAACCCTCAAAAAAAGTAAAAATTTTAAAAATTTTCCCCTTCCCACTTTGCATTAATTTCCTTTTTGAAAACACCAAAAGGGTTAATAAACTTCCTAAATGGGGTTTTGAATATTTTAAAAAGGGTGTATTTTCTTAGATGAGGTAATTTAGGGGGTATCAACATACAGGTCAATCAAAGTCACTTTTAAATTTGGACTGGTCCCAAAAAAAAATGTATATTGCAAATTTTTTTGGGAAAATTTTGGAAAATTTACTACAAAATAGCCCAAAGGGCCCCCCTAATTTTCCAAAAAAAAAAAAAATACAAAAAAAACAAAATGATCCCCAACTACAGCAGACATATGGAAAGTTTGGCTATTTAATAAACTATTTTGAGGGGAATAACCCTATCTTTTTTAAACATCAAAAAATTTTTGAATTTTAAAAAATTGGAAAAATTTTAAAAATTTTTTAAAGGGTTTTTTTTTATATTTTTCACAAACAAACAAGCATTTTTTTGGCCCAAAAATTTCTTACTTTTGTAAAGAAAACAATGTTCAGGGAGAAAAAAATTCCTGAATCCCCATGGAAAGGGGTTTAAAGGGGTCAAAAAGTTTTTCTCACATAAAGTGGGCACATTTACAGATTTTTAAAATGGGGCTCTGTCAGAGAGGCCAAAAACTGGCTCCCCCGGGGGAAAAAGGGGGTTTAAAAAGGAAGAAAAAGCGGGGGAAAGTGACTGGGGAAGGACTTGGCATCCTATTGGACAAAAAACTTAATTGTTTTGCCATATTTTGGGGCAGGCAGCCCGCTGCCAATGGGAAAAAAGGGTTATGGGGTGAAATTAAAAAAAATGCACAAAGAATTCCCCCCTTTAAAAAACAAGTCACTGGGGTAACCCCCCCTTAAAACAAATTTAGTACAGTTTTTGGGGTC
Organism: Phyllomedusa bahiana; assembly: GCA_025379985.1. Lineage (NCBI taxonomy): Eukaryota > Metazoa > Chordata > Amphibia > Anura > Hylidae > Phyllomedusa > Phyllomedusa bahiana. The sequence continues at coordinate 5,564 of JAODAL010067026.1, forward strand.
CGGGGCACATGAAAAGCAAATTTTAAGGGCTTGAACAGGGGTTTAACAGGCGAGCAACCAAAATAATGAAAAGGGCTGGGGGGCTGCAAAACCCAAAACAAAAAGCAAGATAAGGGTTATTTTGTTTTGAATAAGGTGGATTTAAAGGACATAATTTTAAAATATTTTTAATAATCAAAGGTCAACACTGAAAACTCTCCAAAAATCTACAGTATTTATACCCCCCATTGTTCCCCAAAAACAAGGGGGGATTTCCCCTACGTCTTTTAGAGAGAAAGTTTCTCTTAAACATAAAAAGGGGGGTTCTTACGGGAAGAGCAGTGAGACTGGGGGGAAACTCTTGCCAAGGAACATGTCCTGGTGAATTTCCCCTAACAAGGGCAAAAAGGGGCTGGATCATTTCTATAGTGTAATAAGTCCAAAGGGTGTCCCTGGAAACCCCGGTTTTGGGTCGCAGGCAACCCCCTCCCGGGGCCCCCCAATGGCCCCGCAAGGCTGCGACCCCCACCCTCGGTTCGGGCGTCTCGCCAAACTCCCTTTAATTTCCCTTCGCCACCTCCCCGCCCGGACTCTGCGGCCAAAGGCGCATCGGGTTGTGGGCCAAATTTTCTTTTAGAGGAAGCATTCCATAGGGGTCCCTTTTATTATACCCTGTAAACCCTACCTTCGCCCCCCGTTTCCCCCGACCACGAATCGGCCGCCTTCCCTGACCCCTTCTTTTTTGTCCCCCCACTACGGGGCCGCCTTACGATTCTTTAAACCCTGCCACACCTCGTCCGCCCAACCGGGAAGCCAAATTACCGTCAAAGGGGAAACGACCTGGTAGCAATCCTTTGCAGCAAAATTCCCTCCCCTTTTTCGGGGGGCCCCGGGTTTAAAACCGGAAACCATTAGACCCGCTCCCCCCCTTTTTGGGTAATTTCCAAACGCTTGGGTGGTCCAAGGGTCCCACTACCCACTGACCGTTACAAAAAATATAACAAAATTTCAGTGACTAGGATTTTTGGAGAAAGGGGTTTTTGAAACTAAAGGAAAAATTTTTTATTAACAGAAATTTGGGGTCGGGGAAGGGAATTTTTTTCCCCTTTTGGGGGGGCCTACCCATGGGGGTTTTTTTTTCCTTCCCCCCTGGAACCCAAAGCTGTAGCCCCAAAAGTTTAACAAATGGAAGCTGTCTTATTTTGGGCCCTTTCAAATATCAAACAATGTCTTAATGAACCCTTAACTGGCTTAAAAGTGTCCCTGTTTTCCCAGCCCCTTTTGGGTTTTTTTGCAAGTTGTACATTACTCCCCCTTAATGAAAAAATCCCAAGGGTTTTTAAATTTTTTATTCTTTATGTCCATTAAGGGAAATTTTTAAATTTTTATAGGGAATTTTTACAAAGTTAAGTGTTTCTGGAAATGTCCCCTCCCACCCCAAAAGCAGGTTGGCAAGTCTTATCTAGCACAGAAGCTTTGATTAGCTAAGGTAATGACAAGTTTAAAAAGTTTAGAAAAATCTTGGGTCCTTGTAAAACTTAAAAGATTTTTAATCCCCCTCACTCATGTCACTGGGAAAAAGGAATAGGTAAAAAAGCAAAGCTGATATGCCAAACACTGGCCCTTTAAACCCCCCCCCAAGGCCCCAACCAGGGAAGGGTAAGTCTAAAGCTGCCTTTTGGGGTGTGTTAAACAGCAAACATTGGGGGTTTTCCCCCCAAAAATGAATTTCCCCCCCCTTTTTTTAAATATCAAATACTATTTTCCAAAAATTTCACTTTTCCCCAATTTATTTTCATAGTATTCAAAACTAATTTCTGATACACAGCCAAATCTCCTGCATACACAAAAACCTTAAAAAGAAAAAAAAATTTAGGCTTTTTCCCGGGAGATGCCAAAGGAGGAGGAGCCCTTCCATATACGCACCTACTTTTGAAGAACAAACACAGTAAGCACTAAGCCCTAAATTCCCTGCCAAAGGTTGGGCCCGGGAAGAAGTAGAAAATTTGTTTTAAAAAACTTTATGTCCTTTTCGGGGATTTTTGGGGCTTGTAGGAGAAAAAAAAGAAAGAGACAAAAAAAAAAGTAAAAATTTAACAATAAATCATTTAGCTATTTGTGTAGGATCCCCCTTTTTTTACAACAAAAACAGCTCTTTACCCCGTTTTAAAGGGATGGGGTTTCCCGTAAACCTCGAAGCTTTTCCCCATGGGGTCTGGGAACCCCGAATATCACAGTAGGGTCCTTTGGGAATTTGAGGGCCCCCCCCTGGATTGGGGCATCCTACATATCCTTGATGGGAAATGAGATCTGGAGAACTTGGGAGGCCAAATCAACACATTAGCCTTTTTTTCACGTTCTTTAAAAAACCCTTTTTTGTAGTTTGGCAGCAATACCTTCGTAAAAAATTTTTTTTGACTTTGGGACTTATTTGAGGGTTAATTTAACAAACTGTAGGGCTCCCTTTCGCAAAATCACCTTATCAAATGTTTCCATTTTTGGGTAAAAATTGTATTTTGGACCAAATTTAAAGTTTTAAATATTTGGGGAAAGTAATAAAGAAAAGAAAAAAAACATTTTTGCCCCCTTTTGGGAAAATTTTTTTTCTTCTACGGGGGTTCAGTGTATGGTGGGGTAAAATATGTTAAAATAGTAAAAAAATTTGTAACTTTTTTTTTTATAAATTTTTTTTTGTAAAAATTTTTAAAAAGGGGAGGAAGACCAAAACCCAAAAGATATTATTAAAAAGGGGGTGAACGCTTCCCTTTAGTTTGTGTGTTTCAAAGAAAAATTTTTAATTTTTCAAACCCCTACAAAACCCAAAGGGGTTTTTTTTTCCCCCCCCCAGCTTTTTGGGGTTTCTTTAAAAGGGAAAAAAATGACATAAACCCCCCCTTCACTGTTCGTGGGCCCCCTCCCTTTACCCCTGTTTTCCCCCCCCCCCCCCCCCTCCCGTCTGAGGGCCCCAAAACTTCCCCTGTGTCCCCCTCCCTACAGGTCTTGTTTTTTTAAGAGCTTTTAAATACCACATCCCTGCATTCAATTTAAAACAGTCTTCTATGAAAATCAGTCTTCCCATGTCTCTTCTCTTTTTCACGCTGGAGGGTTTTTTAAAAGCGAAACCAGTCTTCTATAACCCGGGACAGATCCCCTTTATGCAGGAAGGTTTGGCACCATTGGGACAATTTTGCTGTTTTCTTTATTGTAGGAATTTACTGCAGTTTTGGGGTTTTTTCTGCTGGGGGGTTTTTAAAATGAAATTGTTTTCGACCCATTTCTCTTTATGAAAGAAGCAGGATCCCGGGGAAAAATTTTTGCTGTTTTCTGAAAATTTTAAAAGCCCGCAGTGTTTTTTGTTTTTTCTTTTGGCTATGGGAGAGTTTAAATTCCTGCTGGTCCCCTTTTCTCTGAGTGGGAAAGACAGGAATGCTCACTTCCCCCTGGGAAACCCTGAAACTGACCGGGGGCCCCGACAAATGAAAAAAAAGTAGGCCCCTTTAAGCCCAAAGACAACAGGAGGGGGAAACCAACTGGCACGGGGAAATGTGTTTTAAAAAGAAACAGAAGAAAAGGGACACAGTTTAAAAAAAGAACCCTTTTTAAAGAAAAAACCAAAATTTCAAAGTTTTTTTTTTTCATTTTCCCCATATTCTGAAAACCATTTTATGGAAAAAGAAACAATCCCTTTAAGCATGTAAATGCCAAAAAAAGGGCCCAAAATCCCGGGGCAAGTAGGGCCCTTTTTTAAAAAATGGGAAAAGGGGGCTGGCACTGGGGACCAAGGGGAAGGCAGAGGTCAAAAAAAGGTTCTTTTCAAACCAGGTTTTAAACTAACGATGAGAAAGTAATTTTATGGGGTTTTGGCCCAGTTAAGTGAAGGGGGGTGCCAAATTTCTCTAAATACATTTTGCTATAATTGATTGACCCAGTTGGGAGAAATGGGGCCCGCCCAAAATTAAAAAAGCTAGAGGGGGAAAAAGGGTCCAGGCCCCCCGATAGGGATACAAACCCCAAAAGTTCTTATTGGTGTGCCCCCGTATTTTGAATTTAAAAAATTCTCTGGTGACTGCTATAGTGCCAGGAGACTGGCGCAAGGCAAATGTAGTTCCCATCTTCAAAAAAGGCTCCAAGTCTTGCCCAGGTAATTATAGACCAGTAAGCTTAACATCTGTTGTGGGAAAAATGTTTGAGGGGCTCATACGGGACTATATTATGGAATAAACAATACTATAAGTGATTGCCAGCATGGTTTTACTAAGGACAGAAGTTGTCAAACCAATCTGATCTGCTTTATGAAGAGGTGAGTAGAAGTCTGGATAACGGGGCAGCTGTGGATATTGTGTTTTTAGACTTTGCAAACGGTTTGACACTGTCCCTCATAAGCGTTTGTTGGGTAAATTAGAATCCATTGGGTTAGAAATAACAGTGGGTAATTGTATTAAAAACTGGCTATCGGATTGTACTCAGAGAGTGGTGTTAAATGACTCCTACTCTGAGTGGTCCCCTGTTATGAGTGGTGCGCCACAGTGCTCATTATTGGGTCCTCTTTTATTTACATAGTTACACAGTAAATACGGTTGCAAAAAGACATGTGTCCATCAAGTTCAACCAGGGGTGGGAAAAAAGTGGGTGAAGGGAGGGAGACAAGGATTTTAAGCCCAGCCTTCCCACTGGTTAATGCCCTGAAACCCACAAGGCAAGAACCAATCTGCTCCAGGGGAACCCCCATCTCTGACCCCAAAGCCCCCAGCAGCCAGGGTCCAGAATTTTACATAGCTACATACGCATTAATAATGTATTTATTAATGATATAATGGAGGGGATCAATAGCACGGTTTCTATTTTTGCAGATGACACCAAGCTATGCAAGGTAGTGCAATCAATGGATGATGCTCATAAATTGCAAGCAGACCTGGACACACTGAGTGTTTGGGCATCCAGTTGGCAAATGAGCTGCCTCTAAGGCAAGTAGGATATTGGCGTGTATCAAAAGAGGCATGGACTCGTGGGACAAGGATGTAATTCTACCGCTGTTTAAAGCATTGGTGTGACCTTAGAATATGATGTTCAGTTCTGGGCTCCAATTTATACAAAAGATGCAATGGAGCTAGAGAGAGTGCAAAGACGAGCAACCAAACTTATAAGAGGAATGGAGCATCTTAGATAGTAGGAGAGGTTAGTAGAATTTAACTTATTTAGTCTTGGGAAAAGACGGCTTCGGGGGGACATGATTAATTTATATAAATCTATAAATGGTCCCTACAAATAGTATGGGGAAAAATAATTTCATGTAAAGCCCCCTCAAAAGACAAGGGGACATTCCCTTTGGCTAGAGAGTAAAGGATTCAATCTCCAGAGGAGAAAAGCGTTCTTCACTTTAAGAACTGTGAATCTGTGGAATAGCCTGCCTGAGGAGCTGGTTACAGCAGGAACAGTTGAGAGTTTCAAGAAAGACTTAGATATCTGTCTGAAACGAAAGAATATTAATGCGTATGTAGCTATGTAAAATTCTAGATCCTGGCTGGTGAGGGCTCTGAGGTCAGAGCTGGGGTCTCCCCTGGAGCAGATTGGTTCTTGCCTTGTGGGTTGCAGGACATTAGCCAGTGGGGAGGCTGGGCTTAAAATCCGTGTCTCTCCCTTCACCCACTTTTTCCCCACCCTTGGTTGAACTTGATGGTCACGTGTCTTTTTCAACCGTACTAACTATGTAACACAAATACAAGCAGTCTTCCTAGGGTACTTGACCACTAGGGAGCTCGATCGCTTGTACACCCTTCTATATTACATAAATAATGCAGAAAGGTGTACCAAAATGGTGGTTCTGTTACTTCCTTCCTGCTTTCAAGAGCCGTAACTTTTTCTGATTTTTCCATCTACATAATGGTATGAGGGCTTGTTTTTTTGTGGCACAAAATATACTTTTTAATGGTTCCATTGATCATATCATATATTGAACTGGGAAACAAAAAAAAAAATCAGAGTAGGGTGAAATGTAAAAAAGACGTAATTGTGCCATTTTTGAGAGGCTTTATTTATGTAGTTCATTAATTGGTATAAATGATATGTTATCTCTATTGTGCAGAGCAGTGTAATTCTAGTGATATGAAATATGTTGAGTTTTTTGTTATGTTTTAGTACTTTATCTCTATATCACAGCACCATTTTCTGCAGTCAATAGCTTTTTTGGTTTTACCATCTATGAACCTGAGTGATGGCTCATTTTTTGCAGACTGAAACACAGTTCTTACTGGTACCATTTTTGAATACATGTGACTTTTGACCACTTTTTATTCCAATTTCTCAGGATGTGAATTGACCTAAAAAAATGTTTGTACACATTCTGCATTACATAGATAATGAAGAAGGGTATACTAAAATGGTGTTTATAGTACCTCCTGATGTAGGCAGGAATTGATATGAGCAGCAACATAGTATCTATGGAAGCCCTGCAATCTTGTCACGGAGGAGGAGAGGTTTGGAGAAAGGAACGGTTCCTCATCTATTTAGTGAGTGAGCCCGCTTCATACATCCTTCAGGAATTATGATATACGGCAAATCACTCCAAATGAGTGTGCTGTACGATGAGAGGAAGGAAAAGCTTCTTTATTGGGATCTGTTCAGGTCTCTTTTCCGTCAGGCTTCAATTGATTTTTGATTGTTAGAATAGTGTAGCATGCTGTAATGCTACCTGATGGAAATTTGACTTATTCATTAGAAGTTGATGGAGGAAAAACAAATCTGTCATGAAATATCATGATGGATCATAACAGATCTATCATACCTGTTATGGCTCTTGTAAAAAATCATGATGCCAGAGTTAGCAGAGCTTTCATTTCTTTGTTCATGCTGTCATCATCAATTATGTTTTCCTATTAGGACATAAGAACAGAAAAAATAAAATAATGAAATTCTGAATCCTTTACATGACGGACACCTGTGGTACCCAGCGGACCCCACTTATCTATATGAGGATCCTTTATGGTCTGTCATGGTGTGTATCATTTTTCATATTTATAATAATACTGTTTGCTGTTTTATTCGTCCTATCAAATCTGACAGAAATTGGCTGCAAAGCAGATGTGAACAGAGCCTTAGAAAAACTACAAAAATGGGACATTAATAACTTAAAATCACATAAAATCAAGGCTAGATAGATAGATAGATAGATAGATAGATAGATAGATAGAAGTGAGTACATCCCTAAGTGAAAATGAACAAATTGTGCCCCAATTTGCCATTTTTCTCCATGGTGTCATGCGACTCGTTAGTGTTTCAAGTTCTCAGTTGTGAATGGAGAGCAGGTGTGTTAAATTTGGTGTCATTGCTCTCACACTGGTCTCTAGAAATTTAGGATGGTCCTTCGAGCCAAAGTACTGTCTGAGGATTTGAAAAAAAAAAATGTTGCTCTACACAAACATGGCTTAGGCTATAAGAAGATTGTGAACATCCAGAAAGTTAGCTGCAGCATAGTGGTCAAGACCATACAGCGGTTTAGCAAACAGGTTCCCACTGGTTCACCCTTCCCTGGTCAACCACAGAAGTTCAGTGCACATCCTCATCTTCATATTCAGAGATGAGTGCTGCCTGCATTGCTGCAGAGCTCAAAGGGGTGGGTGGGTGGGGGTGGGGGGGGGTCAGCATGTCAGTGCTTAGATCATATGCCACACAATGCATCATATTGGTCTGCGTAACTGTCATACCAGAAGGAACCGTTTTCTGATGGTGGTGCACAAGAAAGGCCACAAACAGTTTGTTGAAGACAAGAAGACTAAGAAGGTGGATTACTAAAGCCATGTCCTGTGTTCTGATGAGAAAAAATAGATTTATTTGGTTCAGATGATGTTACGCGTGTGTGGTAACAACCAGGTGAGAAGTACAAACACATGTTTTCTTGCCCAGTCGCATGGTGATGAAGAGGGTCATGATTTGGGGCGCATGAGTGTGCCGCTATGGGGATCTACAGTTCATTAGGGAACCATGAACCCCCACTGTCTGTACATATTAAAAGAGCTTGATCTCCCCCCTTCTGAAATTGCCTGCGGGGGATATTCCCAAACATGATAAAAACCCAAACCCAACCCCCAAGACGACATCCCTTGCTAATGAAAATGAGGGAAAAAGGTGCTGACTGGCCAAGTTGCCCCAAACATTGGGGGGATCCTTAAATGTAAGGTGGGGTAGCGCAAAGTCTTAAATCCCCCAGTCCATGATGCGTCGGGAGGAGGGAAGAGGTTTTAGTGACTGCAACCTGTAAAGTTAATAAACCCACTCCCAAATAGAGATGGGGCAATCGGAAAAATAATGGTGCCACAAAAAAAATTGACACTTGGGCCAATTTGTCCATTTTACCTAGGGGTGTACTCACTTTATTGCCAGCGGTTTAGTTTGAGGCTGGTGTGGATTATTTGGAGGGAAACCCAAAAATTTACTGTTTTACAAGTTGTACAAGAAACTTTACATTGTGTCAAATGTCATACTTTAGTGTTGCCCCAAAAAGTTCAAAAATGTGGTATATCAAAAGGGAAATCACTGCACTCACAAAAGGGTGAAAAAAAGGAATAGTGTTTTTTATTACATGCCCTGGCAATGTTTCAGTCAAAAATTAGCTTTTTTCAAGAAAACCAAAAAGGTAAAACACAAGTATTTAAGGGCAGTGGAAATTTAATATGAAAATGAGTGAAAACATAAACAGGTGTAATAATCTAAAGTCCCACAAAATATACAAATCACACGTGAGGAAAAAAGTTTCTTTAGATACATATAATGCATAGTGTAATATAAAAAATCAATAGGTGTAATTTTTTTTTGATAGAGTAGCATAAATAGTGGTTAATTAAAAAAAAGGGGCTGTAAAAAGCGTTCTTTTATAATAAATTAAGGGGGCAATGAGCCCCTTACCCAACAAAAACTGTTCAACATACCAAGCTGAATAATCCAACTTTCAGCATCTGCCGATGTGCGGTGCAATGCCCAGAATCATAAAAAAAGAAAGACAGCAGAGAAAAGGGGAACAGTGGCTCTCCCTCGCAAGGGAAAGTTAATGAATCCCCATCTTTATACAAACTCCCTTTAAAAATTTTTGGGATTACTTAAAAATTTCCTTATTTTTGAAGAAAAGCCTTTTTTTTTCAATGAAGCAAACTTTAAATAAATTTTAAAACCCTTTTAATTTGTTAATGTGGAAAATGACTATTCTAGCGGCAAACATCTAGTTTTTAAAAGGAATATCTACATAGGTGTAAGGGGCCCCATTTCCTTAACCCATCCCCAGTTTTTCTTAAGGGTACATTGTGTTTGCTAACTGTGAAAAAAAGCTATTGGTTTTTTTGAAAACCTTGTGGAAGTTTGTCACACCTGAAAACAGTTTGTGATTACGAGGGGGTATAAGACTCCTTCCTTTTAGCTAGTTGAGAATTGGAGCATTAATTTGTTGGTTTAATTTAAAATTTAAAAATGGCCAGAAAAGAGAAAATTTTATGTGAAATCGACATCTTTCTTGTTTTTAAAATGGGTATTCCATGGGGAAATTGCCAAAAATGAAGATTTCCCACCACGGGGGTTAAATCCCTTCAGAGGAGGGGCCAAAAAGGCTCCAACCGAGAGAAAACGAATTGGGGGGCCCCGCTGCACAACTGAGCAAAAAGACAAGTACATTTGAGGTCTATTTGAGAAAAACGCGCCCCCAAGGCCTTAACTGGCACTTCATTAATTAGTACCCCAAAACGCCCGTGTCAATGTACAGTGGGAAAAGGCGACTCCGGGTGCTGGCCCTTTGGGCGAGTGGGAAAAAAAAAGCCTATTGAGACTGGTAAAAAAAAGGAAAAAAAATTAATATAGGCTAAATAACCGACATTGGACAGAGGAAAATTGAAAAAAATTTTTTATGGGCAATGAATCAAAATTTAGGAGTTTGAATCAACAAAAACTTTGGAGACACGAAAAATGAAAAGAGAAAATGCCCGACCCATCTGTCAAGCATGGTGGAGTAATTGATATCTGGGGGTTGCTTTGGGGGTGTAAAGTGGGAGATTTGGAAAGGTAAAAGGGGTTTTTAATAAGGGGAAGGGACACTCCATTTTACAACGCCATGCCCTAACCCCGTGGCAGCGCTTGATTGGAGCCCCAATTTTTATCCCAACAGGACAATGACCCCAAAATACATTCCAAATTATGCAAATACTATTTAGGGAAGAAGAGGCAGTGGTATTCTATCTGTAAAGGAGGGCCAGCGCATCACCAGACTAACCCCCTGAGCTGTTGGGACAGCTTTACCGAAAATTTTAAAAAAAAATGCCATAAGCCCAAAGCAACTTGGGGGGCTTTGGAAGCATGGGGTGAATTTTTCCCGATTACCTCAGCAAATTAACAGTAGAATGCAAAGGTCTCAAGCGTAATTTTGGGGAAAGTGAGCTTCTTTGATGAAAGCAAAATTTGAAGTAGAAAAAATTTTTATTTTAAAAAAAAAAAATTTTTTCTAACCTTGTCAATGTCTGGACAATTTCAATGCATATGGTTATATGGTTAGGCATATTTAGGTTCTTTATCTTAAGAATGTATATATCCACCTATTCAACTTGCTGATCTCTAACAAGGAGCTTAATCACAAAATTCATAACAGGGGATTAATCCCTGAATTGCCCAATAAATTTAGGGGATCAGATTGAATTGAGATTTAAAAATCCTCATTATGTTGCTCACATTTTGATATGACAAAAGCAAGACAACACATTACAATTGATCAACAGTACCTTGCTATTGCAAGGCTTCAAACACAAAAGCTCTCAGACGGATGGCCAGAGGCTTAGAGTGTCTCAAAAATGTCATCACAATTACAACAGAAAAGAGAAAAGGGGGGGCCACAAATGGCAAAGAGTGGATTCCCCCTTTGGCTACATCACACATGAATGCTTTATTGGAAACAAAGGTGCAAACTGGATGTGATCCGACAACTCCAGGCAAAATTTACAGAGGTGGAGGGAACCAGTATCACATTAAATCATTCATAACCATTCACATCAGTGTGGTCTGATGCTAGAAGACTGCCATGGGTACCTGACTGGTACCTGACATTTGGGTGAGCATAGCGCTTCCTTACTTTCTGCATCTTGGTGGCATCATTTTTGTTTGAGAAAAAAATTTGAGGACAGCACCCAGGGCCACTGGCCCAATCCAGCATAAATACTTCCTAGCCTATGCAAAAAAAATTATTTTGTGCCCGGTGGTGTGGGCACCTCCCTTAAATGTCCCCGGGGGGTTGTGCGACATTCGTATCTGATTTGCAACATTGTTTACAAGAAGCAAACATCAGTGGGGGGGATTAGCCCCAAAAAGTCCCCTTCTTTTGCCTTTCTGGACTCTTTCATCCTTTAGTTTTCTGTTGCAACCTGATGATCACACTTGGGGGACTCAAACTCAGTGGTCATTCCATTGAGATACTGCTTGTGGAATCACAAAGGGAAAGGGACTGTTTATCAATTTTAAAGGCGTTGTCTTGGTCTAAAGATGTAAAAAATTTTAACGCTTTTGGGGGATGTTGAAATCCCAAAACAAATTGATCTCCAATTTATTGGGGGGATTTAGGGGTCAAAACTGTTTTGGGGAATTTTGTGATTAAGCACCTTGTCAGAGTCAGCAATTTTTGCAAAAAAAAACCGACCCCCTTTAACAGGTTTGGGAAAGTGCATAAAGGGGAAGAGATAGGCTCTTTTAGTTCATTTAAAAGAATATTTTCCTGTAAGCAATAACTCTTTGGGAACTTTAATGAGCTGCACACTTGACCACAACCTTGGAAGTAGACAAAGCAACAAAAGTACCTATCCAGTTGCTGCAAGCAGAGATCTTGAAAACATTTGGGGCCTGTAACAGAAAGTACAAAGTTTTGTACAATATTTCTTCATACATAAAATACAATTTATTTGGCGAAGCTGAAATATTGGGACAATTTTTT
>JAODAL010067027.1:0-17489 GCA_025379985.1 Phyllomedusa bahiana
CTGAGACGCGAAGACACTGAGGTAAACAAAAAAACCTGTAAAACGGGTATTTTTTTTTTCCACCCAATAAACCCAACACCCCCCCATCATGACGTCGCACACACATCTCACCCTGCTCTATTCTGTAATTGTTTTGCGGCCCCCCAAAATTACAGGAAGCCCCGAAAAAGGCGCGTCTTAATAGATGATCACAGATTTTAACCTAAATTATGCTGTCTAAAAAATCCGATCACCATAAAAAACTGTGCCGATTCAACTTTGTCGATAATAATCGCTAAACACTACTGATCATAATATGTAGGGGCATTATTCAGTCATTTATGTGGTGGTAATTTGTGGTCAGTTCTGGGGGTTTAATCAGGCCCATATGTGTAATTAGGGTAATGTTGGTCTTGGTATAGTTTTTGTTTGGTGCATATGATGGTGATATGAAGGGGTGGGGTTTTTTTTGTCCCTTGTTATCTACATTTCTAAAAGATGTCCGGTACATGGTTTGGCGGGAGGTGGCGAGGAAGGTAGGGGGCCCCACCCAAAGTTTTTTGGGGCCCCGGGGCTTTATATTACGCCCCTGGAAACACATGTATATTCAGTAAGAATTATAGTGAATATTACTTTAATAACTGTGTTAACGACTCATCTGCTCATTATTTGCTCATTTTTTATTGCTTTTCCACTGTTTGATTATCACGAATTTTCAGAAGAAACTTTACTGATTTTTCTTTGTCCTGTGACTAACTGACAACCAATATCTTGTTTATCTTCTTTTATAGCATATACTATACAAAAAATTTTCAGGACTTTCTGACATGCAAAAATTTGGTTACATTTTAATCAGTGTATACAGTAATTTTTAGGTCTTGAACATTTTTGTAATTTTGGGAAACGTTTTAATTTTAAATACCGTAGTTAAAAAGGTTTATGGACAAAATTTTTCATTTTTAAATTTGTATCTTGGTTTATATATTTTTGAGGTGAAAATTCCAGTAAAAATTAGTTAAAAAAAAAAAGCATTCAGAGGTATTTTAACATCATTTTGACAATGGACGTACGCTTATGTCCAAGTCGTATAGGGGTTAACACAAATGGACATAAGTTTATTCCTAGATTTTGGGCCCTTTTAAAAAGGTTTGTATGTCGCGGGGGGAAAATACAAAAGGGTATGCCGAAATTGGGAAAAAATTGGTAACAAATTTTTTGGAATGCTTTTTTCCCGGGGTTTACAGCCCAACGCTAAAAAAAAATGTCAAAACCGTTATTACTCATATAGCCCGGATAATTAAGGGGGGTTAGTTTCCCAAAGGGGTCTTTTTTGGTTTTTTTGGTTTGGGTTTATTAATTTTACATTTAGGGTGCCTGCAAACCTGTAATGGTGCCTAAATAAAATCATAATGAAAATAAGACCTCAAAGTCCAGTAGGTGTTCCTGCTATTCTTGTGGTTGAGCCAAACAGAGCACTAGGTCCACAAATGTGACATCTATAAAAACTGCAGAATTGGGGGAATCTATATTAAAGGGGTTGTGTCACTACAAGGATTGCTTTTTATGTTAAAAATCTTGCAAAAAACAAGCCGCTTTGCAATATGTGTCCATTAACAATGTCCTACCTATTCTGAGACATCCCCTCTTGTATGGGCTGCATCAGCTCCTTAGGTTTTTATAGCTACAGCCCTGTTTGACCTCTCCTGATAGGCTGCCAGCACTAGTTGCTATAGCTACAGACCTGGCTTCTACTGCAGCCTAGTGGAAGCCAGTAAACACACCCCTGAATTCAAAAATTAAACTGAGAAAACAGGACTGAGGTAAGATGAATCAATGTAGTGAGAAAACCCGTTTAAGTTGCATTTCCCTAGTCACATCTATCATGTTCCTGTGAATAAAGGATAAAATAAGTGAAATTTGGAAATTTCACCTCTCTTTTGCTTTTATTTCCGTTAAATCCCTAGTGGGTTAATAAACCTCCTAAATGCTGTTTTGAATACTGCAAGGGGTCTAGTTTCTTAGATGGAGTCATTTATGGGGGCATCCAACATGCAGACCCATCAAAACCGCATCAGAACTGGAGTGGTCTTTAAAAATATTAATGTTGCAAATTTTTTTCAAAATGTGAAAAATTACTACTAAATTTCTAATCCCCCTATTGTCATAAAAAATAAAAAGACGTTTAAAAAAATAATGCCAATCTACAGTAGACATATGGTAGATGCTAGTTATACTATTTAGTGGGGAATAACTTGCCATTTTTAAACTTTGAAAATGGCAAGTGTTTCCAAATTTTCACAACATTTTGATATTTTAAACAAACAAACAAGGATTTTATGGACCAAAATTTCTTGCTAACTTAAAGTACAATGTGTCATGAGAAAACAATCTCTGAATCACATGGATAGGTAAAAGTGTCAAAAAGTTATTCTCACATAAAGTGACATATGTCAGATTTAAAAAAAATGGGGCTCTGTCATGGAGGTCAAAACTGTCTGCATCCTTAAGGGGTTAAATCCCCTCAAATATTAAATTAGGAGCCCTGTTATATGAAACAAATATGTTGATAAAAGAATGAGTAAATAAACAACAGGATAAATGGGATCAGTGCACTCTAGAACTGTTTTTAACAGGATCCAAAAAATACAGCTTAATTCCAGCTTTATGTTCTCTTACTACAAGCAAAGCCAAAAAGCAACTATTCAAAACATCTGATGCCTTATTTTATGCATTATTTGTCCAAATAAATTGGATCAGCAATGCCAAAAGAAAAGAAAGCTCTAATGTGAACCTAGCGTTAGGGCAAATTTAAATGCCAATATCTTGGTCAGGATTATATATCAATATTTGGAAGCCAAAAGTAGGAGTGGATCTCAAATATGGAAGTGGTTAAAATCTTTCCACTACACTTCTTTTCCTTTTCTGTTTCTTTTTAGCAAAATGGTCTCTTGTAAAATTGGTCTTAGGTCTACTTCAGGCAGTTGAAGTTTAGGGTCTGCACGATCATACCCAGACCTCATTTCACTCTATTAACCCTCCATCTGGTGCAACTCAGTTAGTTTTTTTTCTGTCTCCTCAAAATTATCAGAAAATCTCCTCCTTCCCAGTTATTTCCTGTGTTTACATACTCTTTGAAACCTGATTTCACAGGTTTACAGCAGTCCTTCTGGATAGAGCAGATCTGACCTTTATAGTTTCTCAGGATCACTGCGCCTTGCTTCTCTATAGCTAGGTCTACATGGTATTGGACAAAAAACTAATTGAAAAAAAAATCCTAAAACCGTTCATAAAACTGAGTTTTCTGTCCAATGCATGTCAAAAACAGCTCAAAAACTGACTGTTTTTTGGCTCGTTTTTTGGTGCGGTTTTTTTCCAGAAATGCACAGCATTAATTGCTGTGAATTTCTGCAAAAAAAGCACACCAAAAAATGCACCAAAAAATTTCCAGCAGTTTACATAGACTTCAATAGTAAATTTTCTGCCCTGTTCTAGCATTTTTTTGCAACATGTTTCAAAAAACAACCAGAAGCAGAAATGAGCTGAAAGAAAAACAATCTTTGGAGACTGTAGAACATTATTACTATTATATTCTAAGTGATCTGTTTTCAGTCATTTATTCAGTGGTTTCAGAAAACGAAAAACACAGAAAAAAGACCAAAAACGTGTGCACTGGAGACATAGCCTAGGTTTTCCATCAGATTTTCAGTGGTTTTTAGTACTTAGAAACCTCTGAACTTTTCACATAGACTGCAATCCAAAAAAAATTACCTGTAGTCTAGACAGACACATTCCAATATCAGTAGCACACTATCAACTAAAGAAACTATCAAAAGGCACAAAGGAATTTCTGAAAAAAGCATTTCTGTTATTTAGGATACAAGAAAGTTTTTTGAGGTTCTTAGTTCACATTTTTGATCAAAACTGCTTAAGCCCACATCTCAATCTTCAAGGTGACCTCAAATGCAGGTGGGTTCTTACAGTAATGTTTCCCCTCTTTAGGGCCTGTTAAGACCTCCTTTTGCCTTTTGATGGTTTCTTTATTAGATAGAGTGCTACTGAAATTGGAATGTGTATGTATGTTGCTGCCACACCAGTGTGCACCTATGCTCATTTTTTTTCAAAAAAGTTTTTGGATGTGCAAAGACAAATATTGTTTTCAAGCCTGTAGTCTAGACAGGTCTTTTATTTCTGCTCAGTTTTCAAAGCTGGAGGTTTAAGGAAAATGTTGTAAAACGTGGTTTTTAGTATTTCGAAAACTCTGTAAATCTGATAGAGAACTTTTCACATAAAATGCCTGAAAAAACACCCCAAAACACACCCAAAACCTCAACAAAAACATCCATAAAACTTATCCAAAACCCAACTGCTTTGGACAAAAACTGACAAAATACTTAGGTTCAAAGCGGTGTTTAGGTTTTAGCTTTCAACAATTTTTTTTGTCATATGCTGTGTAGACCTAGCCTAAGTGTAACTGTGTTTCTTCTGCCGAACATGTAACCTCTGAATCTGGGTGAATAGTAATCAAGTAGCATCTAAGTGCAATACCATTAAGTTTTTTCCCTAAATTTTTTTGTTTAGTTAAGTAAAGGATTAAAAAAAATGGAGGTTTGTGCCCGTAGTTGAGAAATTTGTTACTTATTGTTTTAATATGTCTATGGTAAATAAATTTTTTCTTTTTTATGGCATCTGATTTTTTTTGTATACTCTTTTAGTACACTGATCAATGAATACTTTTAGAGGCCTGAAATGAAATATTTAGAATTTATAGGTGGGTTTTTAAAATTTTCCTGTTTTTACTTAGTTTCGCTGAAGTCAGGAGTGCCAGAGGTGCGCCAAGCGTAGGGTTAAAGTTGTTATTCCAGTGCTGAGGTCAAATTTTTAATGCTTCCTGCCAAAAAACATTTATGTTCACTGTTCATGTGACCCTATAGGCTTCACAGGCCTCAGTAATCTCTTCCTGTTCGATTGGAATGTGACTCTGAAATTTGGGGGAATTTTTAATCGATCTGATGTTTAACAGGTGCTGCGGAAAGGGCCCAAGCTAACCTGGAAAAGGGGTCCCGGGGTGGGGAAATGGGACTTTTTTAATTTTTTTCTCCCTTATTTTCTGATGATCTACAATATTTTTTTCAATACTGGAACCCCAAACCCCCTTAAACAGGCTTTTAAACCCCCTTTTTGGCTCTAAGCCCATCAAATTTTCTTTTAAATTTTAATTTTTCTGGTAAATTTGAAAATGCTCTTTCACCTTTGTTGCGCTGTGTGCAGGGGCGTAACTAGAGAAGCCTGGGCCCCATAGCAAGCTTTTGGATGAGGCTCCCCTTGCCCTTCCCCCCTCGCCTCCCCGACCACGAACATTTACCAAAAAGGAAAACTTTAAAGTCATTCCAAATTAGATAATTTCAAGGAGTGGAAAACCTCACCATGTTTTTCACATCATACTAAATACAAACAAAAACCCCTATACCAAGAAACCCAAAAATTACCAATGCGTTATCTTTTGGAAAATTATTTTATCGCAAAAAAAACACATCCACAAATTACCCCAACAGTGAAGAATAATTTCCCCCTTTTACTATTACTGAATAAAAATTGTTTTAAAAAAGACATATAAATTTCCCCCCATATATAGGTCCCCTATTGTGGGTTTTACCCGTGTAAAATAAATTGACCCTAACGATTTTTTTATTACCACCATACCCGTTTACCCTTTTTGGGTAGGTCCCCGGGGTAGCAGGTGCCCCTCAGACTGTATTTTACCCACCAAATTAAAAGTGCCATGTAGTGGTTGGGGCCAGTGTACACAGGGGGTCTGCAGACCCTATAAGTGATTACGTGCAGTTTTCAAAACTTGAAAATCACAGGTGACGCTTCTCCCGACGAGTCGTTTGACTTTTCCCTTTTTGTTTTTGCATTTGGGTCCAGGGGCCGTCTGATTACTTATCCGGCCCCCACTTTTCCCAGGCAAAAATTTGACAAAAATATCTTAGAATCCTCATTTTTCCTAACCCCACTCCCTGCCTCCCACCCCGTTACAAAATTCCCATGGGGGGGGAAAAGGGGTAAAAAGGCCACAGGTTGAAAAGGAAGGTCTCTTAAAAGGGGAGGGGAAAAGAGAATTCCCCCCCTTGGCGAAAAAGTATTACAAACTAAAGGTCGGGATCCCTAAAAATATGTTACCAAAGGGAGACCCCATTAGAAAATTGGTAGGCCCCTTAAAGGTTTCAAATTAAAAGGAAGGGAAAAGGGTACGGTAGATGTTAGATTGGGTTTAGGTTGGCAGTGTTAGGCCCCCGTTAGGTTGGCAGCCCCCAGGGATAGGTAGGGGCGGGAGGTAGGGTCCAGGTAAACTAAGTTGGGAGGCCAAAAGGGAGGTTGTAGGGTGGGCCCCAAAATAGGTAGGTAAGGTAGGAGGTAGGGAATTGGCCCTAGGCAGGCAAACCCCCAGGTGGTATTAGGCTGTTTAGGGGCCCCCGGTTGCTTTGGCAGGGGCTTTAGGGAGGGAATAGGGGGCCAAAGGGAGGGCAGGCAGGGTTTTGGTTGGTTTAAGGGCCCAAAAAGCTGGGCGGCAAAGGGTTTTAGGGGAGGTTATAAGGGGGCCCTTTAGGTAGGCAGACAGGGTTAAGGTAGGTTTAGGGATTTATGAAAGGGATCAGGGTTTTAGGTTTGGCTACAGGGGTCCATATATGCAGGCAGGGTCCCGATAGGCTATAGGGGGGGTTTTAAAAGGTTTGCCCGGCCCAAAGGTTTAGGTAGACTATGGGGGGGGGGGGCAGGTAAGCTGTAGAGGGGGCCTATAGGTAGCCAGGCAGGGTCAGGTAGGCCAAACCATTACACTCCTACCACCATGCTTGACTGCAGACAAGACACAGTCATCTTTGTACGCTTCATCTGGTTGCAGCCACACTTTTTGACACCTTCTGAACCAAATAGGTTCAGAAGGTATATCTTGGTCTCCTCAGACCACAGGAAATGGTTCCAGTAATTCATGTCCTTAGTCTGTTTCTTGTGCATAATCTTCAGAAGAGGCTTCCTTCTCGGACAACAGCCATGCAGATCAATTTGATGCAGCGTGCCGCGTATGGTCTAAGCACTGACAGGCTGACCCACCACCCCTTTAATCTCTGCAGCAATGCTGGCAGCACTCTACTTCTTTGATCGACCATGGCGAGGACTGTTCTAAGTGAAACCTGCCTTGTTAAACCACTGCATGGTCTTGGTCAACATGCTGCATCTCAGTTTCAAGGTGTTGGCAATCTTCTTATAGCCTAGGTTATCTCTATGTAGAACAACAATTCTTTTTTCCAGATGCTCAGAGAGTTATTTGCCATGAAGTGCCATGTTGAACTTCCAGTGACCAGTATGAGGGAGTGTGAAAGTTATGACATCAAATTTAACATATCTGCTCCACATTGACACCTGAGACCTTGTTACACTAACAAGTCACATAATACTATGGTGGAAAAAATTCAAATTGGGCACAATATGTCCCATTTCACTTAGGGGTGTATTTATTTTTTGTTGTCAGAGGTTAAAACATTGATGGTTGTGTGTTGAGTCATTTTGAGGGCACACCAAATTTACACTGTTATACACGCTATACACTGACTATTTTACATTGTATCAAAGTGTCATATTTTCTGTGTTGTCCCATGAAAAGATATAATACAATATTTACAGAAATGTGAAGGGTGTATTCACTTTTGTGAGATACTATATGTGTAACAGTTCTTTGGTATCTCAGCATCGCATCTTCTATCAATCTGGTTGTGTACTTAGCACTTCTATTTTCCCGTCTACAGCATGTACCGTGCTCAGTGAACAATGTGTAGTGAATAAAAGCAGCATAACTGCATGACTGATCAGGAGTTTACCAGGTGCTATTTATGTGGCAGAACTGCTGGAACACAACAGACCCAGCTCAGATTTAACCTGGACTCTTAAGGACATACACTGAAGAACTGCATATTAAAAAAAAATAAATATGTCTCCCTCCATGCATTTTTAATTCTAACTATACCCATAGATTTGCCCAGTCATCTGATATCTAATATGCCATGAGAAGAAAAAAAATGTCATAAAATGTATTATTATCCCAAGAAGTGAACTGTCTGGTCATTTAAGATTAAAATATTCTTTGTTAAGGGAGTTAAAGAAGTAATGAGAGAATAAGAGAGGTTTGTTTAGAGAGGATTCATGGTTGGGATGGTGATGTCACTCCCTGCTGTGTCTTATCAGCAGCACAGAAGCTTGTTTATCTTTCTTAGGCTATGTCTACATAGCAAAACTAAAATGCCGTCCAAAATCCGACAGTATTTCAATATCTCTGGACTAAGGTTTTTGGCACAGACTTGCGCTAAAAACCGTGGACGGTTTTGGGGTTTGTCGTTGGGCCTGTACATTGAATGTACGGGAATCTGATGGCAATCCTGTGGAAGATCCTACAGAAACTAACCGGAAAAAATTTGTGACATGTAAACTACAGCATATATTTTTTCATTGCGGTTTACACAGCATTGGGTACAGGTGGATTTTCGATGGATGCTAAATACTGAATCCACCAAAAATCTGATGAGAATCCAATGCTGTGTAGGTATATCCTTACTGACAGACTTTAACCCTTCAGAGCTCTTTAACCTTGTATCCTGCTGGTAAAATCCCTCCATTACCAATGTTTCTCTAACAGGCTCAGCTAGCAACAACAGAGCTGAAATGTCAGTCACTGCTGTAGAACCACTCACAGTCTGACCAGGAAGTGGGAGTCTGAATCTGGCTGGGAACAGCCGGCTGTGTGAAACAGCTTGATGAAGAAACCCCTGTAAGTTGTATCACTTTGGACACATATAAATGATATGATTTTCCTTACCACTGCAAGTCTGGTTTCACACACAGCATATTAATGCGTTTTCAGTGGCATTTTTTTTACATTTATTGTTTAAAAATGCTGTATACAAATGTCTTATACTATTTTTCCAGCCATTTTTTTTTTTTAAAGGTAGCATGCTCTAGGTTGGGATTTTTTCTAATATTTTTTATCCTGTATGATTCTCTATTCAAAATTATGTTTTGCCTCTGGCTTGGGCTCCCCACATATCTCTGCTATGGAACTATCAGCTCCCCTCCCACAATCCTGATTTAGGAAGACATAGGTCTTGGAATTTACAGTATAAGTCCCTTGGTTTAATATGAAATAATGTATTTAATACTAAGTCACATGGTCACAATTTTTGTGTAATTCTTACAGGGATTATGTAAGGTAACTATTATTGTCTACATGGCTACTCCCTAAAGATCTGTTTCATGCTATGTTGTTAAATTAGTATGATAGAATAACAAGGTAATTTTCTCAGCATTAAAGGGATCATGTGACTCCCAGACATTTATCATCTTCATTTCTGAAGTGCACCACTTGACAAATGAAACTCAGGCAATTGACTTATTGGGTTATTCTTGATATCGTAAATTGCTTATGATATCTAATGATTATACTGCAGAGATTCCAGTAAACACTGGTAGATACACTGCTTAAATACACAAATTACCCTACTGGAATCTAACTAATCTGATAGAGTTTGTGCAGAGAGAGCCAATTATGGTAGAAATTTGTGACATACAGCTGAAAGCCATCTGTGAAGAAATTAAATTAAATATGAACATTATCATTAAGGGTAAAATATTTGTACGGTTTTACAATTTTCCAGTCTTCATGTCGTATTCTATTTACAGTCTAGTTTGTCATATACTCAGCACAATAACATTTTTTGTAAAGGGCAAAACTTTAGTACTAAATTCTTCATTTTTATTCTTATTCATACTTAGTACAATGTAGTTTTCTGTAGCCTAAACAATTTATTTGACCAAGTGAAATACTGCTCCTCGTTAGTCCTATACAAAAAAGGCACATTTTAAAAATATTTATTTTACATGCTTTTAATATTGCACATCTTTATTCATTAATTGCACAATGACAAAATAGCATAACAGTAACAGATAAAATGCTGTAACTTTATTTGGATTACAGGGGTTGTTCCACTTTCCTCTTAATTCATGTTTGTTTCAGCGAACTGCATGTTCAACTGCATTGCCTGGACTTTTCTTTGCCGGTCTTCTGATGCTTCTGCATTCACAATAAGTTTTCTGACATACAGTATCCCACAAAAGTGAGTACACCCCTCAGATTTTTATAAATATTGTATGTATAGGTAGTGCCCGACTTACATCGTTCCGATTTACATCCGTTCCCTAGTTACAAACGGAGACATATAGTGCGTGGCTGGGCGTGCTGACATCACACACCGAGTCAGGCCCCACAATGACCAAGTGCCAGCATGCCACAGCAGCACATGACATACAGAAAGTGAGGTGAAATCTTCTAAACAAGGGCACAGACAGCAAACCAAATGTAAAAACTGTTCCCTGCACTACGCAAAACAAAAACAAAAAAAAATGCTGGAGTGACTTTTAATAAATGTACCTATTCCGACTTACATACAAATTCAACTTAAGAACAAACCTACAGTTCCAACAAATTTCCCCGGGGGCTAAAATGTTTTTTCTTTCATGGCCCAAAACTGAAGAAGACATTTGAAGCAATGTAAAGATCAGTGTACAGTTTGTATAGCCCGGGAAATTTTTAGCGTTAAAATAACCAACACAAACCCTAATATTTAAAACTACGGGAATAAAAGTGATTTCAAACCCAAGGGGAAAAAGGGCAAAAAGTGCCCAATATGCCATTTTTCCTCTGCGGTGTCATGTCACTTGTTAATGTCACAAAGTCTTAGGTGTGAATGGCGCGCAATTGTTAAATTTGGTGTTATGACTCTTACACTCTTTCATACTGGTCACTGGAAGATAACTGGCCAAGTATGTCTCAAGGAACTGGCCAAGTATGTCTCCAGACCAAATCCCTATTGAACATATGTGGGGCATTCTCAAACGGAAGGTGGAGGAGCACAAGGTCTCTAATATCCACCAGCTCATGCAGTGGAAGAGTATTGCAGTGGCTGCAACCTGTGACCTCTCAAGCTCTACTAAACTCCATGCCCAAGAGAGTTAGGCTGCGTACACAGGGCACAGGACAAATACCGGCTGGTTTGCCGGACAGTTTTTGTCCTGTTTTGCGGCCGTCCCCACGGCCGCGGTGGGGACAGCTTTTCTCCGCGATGGGCGGAGAAAAGCCCGCCCCCCTCCCATTGAGGTGTTCATATTCAGTCCGGAAACCAGACGGAAGAATGAACATGCTCAATGTTTTTTAAGCGGACCGCGGGCGGCAAAACCGGCTAGCGGAAAACCCGTGCAGTGGGAACTGCTGCACGGGTTTTCCATAGAGCACAATTGTGCTCATTTTCGGCCGTTTTTTCAGGCGTTATGAAAAACCGCAAACCGTCTAAAAAACCGTCCGAAAACCCGTGCCGTGGGGACATGCCCTTAAGGCAGTGCTGGAAAATAATGGTGACCACACAGAATATTGACATTTTGGGCACAATTTGTCAATTTTAACTTAGGGAGGTAATCACTTTTGTTGCCAGCAATTTAGACATTGATGGCTGTGTAATGAATTTTTTGAGGGCACACCAAATTTATACTGTTATACAAGCTGTACACTGACTACATTATATCAAACTGTAATATCTTTAGTGTTGTCCCATGAAAACATATAATGCAATATTTACAAAAATGTGCATTCACTATACTATAACTATACTATTTGAAAGTCAAGGCTCTGAACAGTGACATCAGGATGAAGTCAATCAAAAGCTGCATTGGTGACATCCTGCTAGGTCCAAGCCACAAGACAACAAAGGTACAGAGAAGACTACTGAGAGGCGCATTGCTGGAAGGAACATGGAGTTAAGAGGTAAGAATGTTTTTGTTTTTTTCTCCTAGGCTTTACATTATAATTCAACTTAAAAAGGGGAGTTGGACAACCCCCTTAAAATCCAAAGTAGTAATGTAATATGGGTACAAAAACATGCTAAATTAATAACAGAACATAGAACAGAACACAGTATTAGCTAGACAACATGGAGTTGATCCATTCACAAATTCAACTACACAACAAAGACTAACTTCCTCTAACTGTTAGGCTATGTTCACACGGGCAATTCACGCCGTAATTGCGGGACGGATTTCGCCCGCAATTATGTCGTGTTTACAGGGTGGGGAGGGGGGCAGCTCGCCGGCCCCATAGACTTTTATTATCCACGGCGCGTATCCCGTCGGAATAATGTGCATGTCACTTTCTCGCCGTATTTCGCGAGCAGGGAGAGGAGATGGAATCCATAGTTCTCTATGAGAACTGAGGATTACCTTAATGACAGGGACGGATTTCAGCTGTATTTGCGCGCAGTACGGTGTGCAATACGGACTGAAATCTGTCCCAAAATCAGCCGTGTGAACATAGTCTTAACGTCCTAGTAAATTAACAGTAATATACAGTATTACTCAATTTGAGAACCTTGTTGTCATTTCCATAATGTGCAATTCAAGGACACTCTAAACACTCTTACTCCTGTAAATATAAGAGAGGACAATCTACCTGAGCTGTAGCAAAAAGATTATAAGGCTATGTCCACACTGCACATGATTACGATCGTATCTCCGGCCCTTTCGTTTTTTAAAAGCGCCGGAGATACGATCATCAGTGTGGTGCCATAGACGGCAATAGAAAAGACGAGTTGCTGTCTACACAGCTCGTCTTTTCTCTGCCCGTCTTTCGGGAGGCGGGCGTATTTATACAAACATGTTTGTATAATACGCTGGTGCTTCTCATCTTCTTGACGTCTTCCCATACAATGCTATTGTATTGGGGGGCTGCGGGAAAACGAGAAGCGGCCGCGGCTTTTGCACAAAGCGTGACAAAAGCCGCGGTCCTGCATCAGAGAAACAACGGCCTCTTTAAGGGCCGTTTTTTCTCTGATGCTGTGTAGACATAGCCTAAGGGTAATTTCACACTTTAAACTTACTCTTCATTGCCCGTATTTCAGTAATGTCAGGGTCCCATGGAGCAAAAGCATTTTAACCCCCATGTCCTTTACCATTTCCTAACTTGTACTGTATCAGAGGATGTTTTTTTTTTTTTTTTACATTTGATCAGGAACCTTAACAGAAGAACATTACATGCTAAAAGCCATTAATTAGGCTAAATAAAGGTGATGGAAAAATTAAACAGCAGCTATAAGATCCAGAATGTAAGGGTTAGAACTCTTTATTGTCCCTTTCAGGAACTGTCACCTTTGTAAATAGTTATCTTTTAATTTAAGTGGCAACTGTATATGAGGAACTGCTCAGTGATTGTTTTATTTATTCTGCCTTTGCACTTGCACATGTGAATGTCTTCTCATTCATATGATGCATGCACTATACATATGTTAACTTTGTTTTATTGCAGGGCTACTATATAGAGTTCTGTAATAACCAGTGTCACTGTCATATTGGATTTGCTATGACTAGCAACGGAAATGAGAATCTTCTGAGTTGGCAGCCAGAGTGGAAGGTGAAGAAACCGACATGTTTGGCTATAGCTGAGGGATGAAAGCATGTGGTGATGCTGATGTGCTGTATCATCACACTACAACATCTATGAATCACATGACACCAATCACAAAATGTAAAATGTACTAAAATATATTATTAATAAACGGAAGGAACTGTGGTAGATGCCAAAATGTCTGAAGTTTGGTGCCAATCAGGAGAGTGTGGACAGCCCACAAGAGGTTCAACGAACAGTGCTGTTGACCTGTATAGATCTGAGGCCGGTAGATCAGGACACAAACCTGTCATTCTGCAGGGTAGAAAGTATGACTAAAGACTTCTGGGCACTGGTGGACCTAAAACTGTGGAACAGCTATGGTAAGGTTTCTCAATAGGAAGAATCATCATTAGTGTTGAGCGATTGTGCCAACTATCGTTATTGAGTCGATAGTCGATATCGTCAATTATCATGCCGATAGTCGATAGCCGATAACAGATTATCGCCGATGACCATTAAAGTCTATAGGAGAGGAACAACACCTTCATTCTTACACCCAAACAGGGGTAGAGCAGTGGGAATTAACATCCACAACAGGAAACTGGATACGTGCTACATCTTACGCAAGACAATTAGTCAACAAGAGTCACAGAAAAAAAGTCACAGACTATTACTACGCTGTCCGTCCCACAGAAACCCCTTAAAACCCCGCATGCCCCACAAAAAAAAAAATGCCAAAGGCAGTATTTTTTGAACCACTTTTTAGTTGAACGGGACTTTGACTATACCTGTCCTGTACCACGCAGACCCCAACCCCATGACCCACAGTTTAAAAATCCGGGAAGAAAGAAGTTTTGAACCACCATTATAGTTAAGGGGACATGACTACCCGTCCTGGACCGAGCATGACCCACAGATTTAAAAATGCCAAAAAAAGGAGTCTTTAACCACCATTTTTTTGAATGGACATTGACATACCTGCCTGGCCACAGCAGGGGCCCCAAACCTGCATGCCCCCAGTTTAAAAAAGGCCCGGAGAAAGGGTCCTTTGAAACACCATTTTAGTTGTACAGGGATTGACTATCCCCGTCCGCACCCACAAAACCCCTTTAAATCTGATGACCCCCAGATTACAAAGTACTGAAAAAGGAGTCTTTGAACCCACCATTTAGTTAACGGGATATTGACTATGCCGTCCTGGACCGCAGCTGACCCAAAACCCTTTTTCTGACCCACAATAAAAAGTGCCGGAAAAATAGTCCTTAAACCCACCTTTTTATTTGAACGGGACATTGACTAGCTGTCCCTTGGGCCACAGATACCCCCAAACCCGCATGCCCCACAGACTAAAAATGACAGAGAAGGAGTCTTTAAATCACCATTTTAGTTGAACAGGACATTAAACTATGCCTGTCCTGGACCGCAGCAGACCCTTAAATTACATGACCCCAGTTTAAAAAGGCCAAAAAAGGAGTCTTTGAACCACCATTTTATTAAACTGGACATTGACTAAGCCGTCCGGACCGCACATACCCTTAAACCTGCTACCCACAGATTAAAAAGTCCTAAAAAAGGAGTTTTTTAACCACAATTTTAGTTAACGGGAATTGACAAATCCTGTCCTGACCGCAGCATGCCCTTTAAAAAATTACATGACCCAAAATTTAAAAAAATGCTAAAAAAGGGATCTTTAAACCACCATTTTAGTTGAACGGACATTGACAAACCTTTCCTTACCACAGCGGCCCTTTCAAACCTCATGACCCACAATTAAAAAGGCGGAAAAGGGTTTTTTGAACCACCTTTTATTTTAAACGGACAGACAAAACCGCCCTTTTACCACACATGACCTTCAAACCTGCATGACCCCACAAAAAAAAAGTGCCGGGAAAAAAGGATTTTTTGAACCACCATTTTAGTTGAACGGACATTGTCTTGCCTGCCCCTAGACCACGCATACCCAAATCTCATACCCCAGATTAAAAAGTGCCAGAAGAAAGTACTTTGAACCATTATTTTAGTGAAACGGAAATGACTATCCATATCCTGTTCGCAGCATGACCCAAAACCCCCCCCAGGTGCCCCAAGTCCAAAACCCCAAAGGCCCACAGCAAAAAATTTTTTGCATAAGAAATAAACAATTAAAAACAAAAATTTTTCCAATATTTTCTGCGGCGAGGTACCCCCCATTCTTTTGGTGACATTTTTCCCGGACATTAGAATGTAAGAAAAAGAAACAGTTCCAAAGTAGGTAAAGAGGCCTGCTGAAAAACCTGCTTTTACGTCAAATGGGTTAAGAAATTACTGACAAGGCGGGGAGGCTAAAACGTGGATCCGCAGGTTCAGCTAGCAAGGCGGGAACAGGGGGTGGTGAAGCCAGGGCGGGGTCCTCATCTATTTAACACGCAGGTTTACTAGGAGGGGCCCGGGGTTTTAAAAGGGGGCGTGAGAGCCAGGGGTGGCGTCCGCATCATAACACGGCAAAAATGCCTTAGACCACAACAAAAAAAATCTGCTGAACAGAGTGCGGAAGGGAAGGTGAGCTAAAGACCTCCAGCCTTCCCATACACAGTCAAACCTGGGTAGCGCTTGAGAAATTTTTCTGCCTCTAGAAAACGCTTGTCCCCCGTAGATGCGGACCAAATTTAGCTTCACTTGGAAAGCTGGTTCTGACTCTGCCCCTTTTTTTCATTCCCTTTTCTCATTTTTCTCAACGTTTGGAGGAAATTTGTCCTGTTCGGGGTGGGAATGTCCCATACTCCATGCCTCTGAATAACCTACACTGTTCAAGTCTTCCCGTACCCTCCCCTTTTACAATTCGAGGAAATTTGTTTTTCAGCTTTTGTACATGCAATTTTTTTTTGTTTTTTAAATTTTAGAAAAACACACTTTTAAAATAGGTGGAATCCCACCACGTCTTTGTTTCTCTTTTTTTAAATTTTATTAAATGGGTTGTTCACTACAGGGATTGCTACATGTTATGATCTTGCAAAACAAGTCATTTTGCAATTGGTCCAAACAAAGTCCTAGCTATTCCTGTTTTTGCAGCAAACCTGCCCCTAAAAACAAAACATGACCCTTTACCACTGTTTACAATTGGGAAGAAAAAATTCGTTAAAAACCACATTTTAAACAAACCTGGAAGAATGTCGGCAGGGAACTTTTTCCCCTTCCACCTGAAAGTCTTCTCTCATACTAGAATACAGACTTGGGTCAAGCTCAAACACTTTTTTCCTTATCCCCCTGGGTTAGGGGTTTTTTTCAAAACCCCCCTCAAATTCCACACTCCAAAAACATGTTGCTGATATTGAAAACAGGAGTAGAAGGAAAAACCGCCATAAGAGGGGTTTCCTAAACCCTTCCCAAACAGACTCTTTTGTGCAACTACCAATTTAATGATTTCGGGGCGCCCTCCCCCTGCGCATAAAAAATTGACAAGGCCCCCAGAGCATTCGACCTCCTAGTCCTGAGACCTCGCCCCAGAGACGGAAAATGCAGGGTCCATTCTTTGTAATGAAAGAAATATTCTCTAGTAGCTCAAAGCCCAAAACGTGACCTATCAGGGGGCTCCAATTCGGGGTCCCCCAGACCTGTCAAACCACTTTCCCCAGCGCCAAGCCTGAGCCGGCTCTTGACATTTTAAGGGACCGGGACATTTCTTTCCATTGGGGTTTCCCTTCCCCTATACACTGCCTAGATGGCAGACTCTTGTTTTGGCTCCCAAAATCTACCACTATGTTAGTATTGCTTGGGTATCGAATTGATCGATAGTCATAGTCGGGGCCGCTATCGATAAGGTTTTTTCGAAGTAGCATCGATTATGCCGATGACCATTAAAGGGCTAGGGGGGAGCAAAAACACCTTTATTTACACCCAAACAAGGCTGAGAAGCTGAAATTAACATCCCCAACGTCAAATGTACGGCTACATCTTAGCAACACACTTTTGGTTTTAAAAGTACAGAAAAAAGTCAAGGACCATTTACTATCCCCTTCTTGTACCACAGCCGACCCTTAAACCTGCATCACCCACAAAT
>JAODAL010067028.1:0-17488 GCA_025379985.1 Phyllomedusa bahiana
GTGAAAAAAGTGCAGCATGGTGACTCAGTGTTTAACACAGTGCAGCATCGTGACTTAATGATTATTGCAGTGCAGCACGGTGGCTCAGTGGTTAGCACAGTGCAGCACTGTGGCTCAGAGGTTAGGGCGGTGCAGAACGTTGGCTCAGTGATTAGCACAGTGCAGGACGGTGGCTCAGTGTTAGCACAGTACAGCACGGTGGCTCAGTGTTTAGCACAGTATAGCATGGTGGCTCAGTGTTTAGCACAGTGCAGCACGGTGTCTCAGTGATTAGCATAGTGCAGCATGATGGCTCAGTGTTTAACACAGTGCAGCACAGTGACTCAGTGGTTAGCACAGTGCAGCACGGTGGCTCAGTGTTTAACACAGTGCAGCACGGTGGCTCAGTGGTTAGCACATTGCCACATGGTGACTTAGTGGTTAGGATGATGCACCACTGTTGTTCAGTAACTAGCACAGTTCAGCATGATGGCTCAGTGGTTAGTATGGTGCAGAAAAGCGGCTTAATGGTTAGGTCAGTGCAACACGATGGCTCATTGGTTATTACAGTGCAACATAATAGCTCAGTGGTTAGCACCGTGTAGTACTGTGGCTCAGTGGTTAGGTCAATGTAGTTTGGTGGCTCGGTGGTTAGTACAGTGCAACATAGTAGCTCAGTGGTTAGCACCCTGTAGTACTGTGGCTCAGTGGTTAGGTCAATGTAGTTTGGTGGCTCGGTGGTTAGATTAATGTAGTCCGGTGGCTTCGTGGTTAGTACAGTGCAGCATGGTGGCTCAGTGTTTAGAACAATGCAGCACAGTTTTTCCCCATGTTTGTGTAGGTTTCCTCTGGGTACAGCGCTGTGGTATATGGCAGGGCTACATAAAATACTACGGCTATTTTAAGTTGAGCAGGATGCCCCCTAACAGGGTGGTATCTTTTCTTCGGCCGGGGATCATTCTCAGTGAGGAGCCTCCATGAGAGATTCTGCCGTATCTGACGGAGTAAGTGGCGCAGCGTCCAGCGCTCTGCTACCTCCCGGCAGAACCAGGGCCCATCTTATCATAGTGTGAAGAGAGTTTTAGTAACATTCGGGCACCTGCGTTCACCAAACCAGAAGTAGAGGGTTGAAGGACACAAGGAACAATGACTCCGGGACCAGGCGGAGAATAAAAACAGACATTATTAACCCTTTCATGACGCAGCAGCTACTTTTGGATTCGGTTTTTTCCTCTACACCTTCCAAAAGCCACCGATTTTTTTTCCTTATTTTTCTGTCTACATATAGGCTCGTTTTTTTTTAGTTTTACTTTTTAAGGGTATCATGTACCGTACCATATAGTCATGTAGTAAGTAAGGTTGAAAAAGACCTATCAAGTTCAACCAAGGCAGGCGGATCGGGAATTTTTAAGCTTTGTTTCTTCTACTGGTGAAGACTTGGGTCCCATAAGGCAAGAACCTAAAGGAAGATTTCACTTCTGATCCCAGAGTTGCCATCAGGCTGGATCCAGATGTTTTATACGGCTGCATAAGTACAGTATTAATATTATTTAGTAGTAAGTAGTTATCTAAGCCTTTCCTGAAGCCTCACCTGTTCCTGCTGTAACCAGCTCCTCAGGCGCCGATTCCACAAATTCACAGTTCTCATGGTGAAGAAGGCTTTTCTCCTGTGAATACCGAATCTTTTCTCTTCAGACGGAGGGAGCGCCCCCTGTATCTTTTGAGGGAGGTTTACATAAAAAAGCTATTCCTCATCCTTTTTGTAGGGACCATTTAAATTAATCATGTCCCCCCCAGAGCCGTCTTTTCACAAGACTAAAGTCTTTTAAACTACCCTCTTAACTAAGATGCTCATTCCCTATTATTTAGTTCTCATTTTGTTTCTCCTAAATGCTCCATTCCCCTTTTTCAGTTTGGTGTTTGTCCTTTTGTACTTTCTATAAGATGCTCCATTCCCCTTATTAGTTTGGTTGCTCATCTTTGTATTCTCTCTAAAATGCTCCATTCCCCTTATCAGTTTGGTTGTTTGTCTTTGTACTTTCTCTAAGATGCTCCATTCCCCTTATTAGTTTGGTTGCTCGTCTTTGTACTCTCTCTAAGATGTTCCATTCCCCTTATTAGTTTAGTTTCTCATGTTTGTACTCTCTCTAAGATGCTCCATTCCCCTTATTCTTTTGGTTGCTTGTGTTTATATTTTCTCTAAGATGCTCCATTCCCCTTATTAGTTTGGTTGCTCGTCTTTGCACTCTCTCTAAGATGCTCCATTCCCCTTATTAATTTGGTTGCTCGTGTTTATATTTTCTCTAAGATGCTCCTTTTCCCTTATTAGTTTAGTTTCTCTCCTTTGTACTCTCTCTAAGATGCTCCTTTCCCCTTATTAGTTTGGTTTCTTTTCTCTGTATTTTCTCTAAGATGCTCCATTCCACTTATTAGTTTAGTTTCTCTCCTTTGTACTCTCTCTAAGATGCTCCTTTCCCCTTATTAGTTCAGTTTCTCATCTTTGTACTCTCTCTAAGATGCTCCATTCCCCTTATTAATTTAGTTGCTCGTCTTTGTACTTTCTCTAAGATGCTCCATTCCCCTTATTAGTTTGGTTGCTCATCTTTGTATTTCTCTAAGATGCTCCATTCCCCTTATTAGTTTGACTGCTCGTCTTTGCACTCTCTCTCGCTGCATTACATCCGTTCTATAAACTTGAGCCCAGAACTGAACAACATATTCCAAATGAGGCTGGGAAATCAAAAAAATGATTTGTTGTGTAACATGATAAAAATGGAATTGTACCATTTTTGTGGAGATTTAGGGCCACATGTCCCAATATAACTGGACCAGTGTTTTTGTGTATTTTGTGTCCAAAAAACTGTTCACCGTATTCTCTATATAAATGAGCTGTCGTACACCAAAACTAGACGCATTATACGCCAGGCACCACACATTTCAATGTGTCGAAAGTAGGCGCATCAAATATGCTAGCAATGATATGCTATACGCCTACATTATGCTATGTGCCTAGATTAGGAGAATCAATTATACTCTTCAAGGTACCACACGCCAGATTTTTGCTAAATTACTTATTTGCCTAGGGCACCAGAATACCATGTCCCAGTCCTAATTAGAGCTATATATTTGGGACTACCCTAACGCATAACTCTGATGTACCGTGCAAAATGCAGCATCAAAAGGGCATAACCCATAGTCCATAACCCATAGTCCATAACTCATAGTCCATAACTCATAGTCCATAACCTATAGTCCATAATCCATAGTCCATAACCCATAGTCCATAATCCATAGTCCATAATCCATAACCCATAGTCCATAATAAATAGTCCATAACCCATAGTCCATAATCCATAGTCCATAATTAATAGTCCATAACCCACAGTCCATAACTCATAGTCCATAATCCATAACCCATAATCCATAACCCATAGTCCATAACCCATAGTCCATAATCCATAGTCCATAACCCATAGTCCATAATTTATAGTCCATAATCCAAAATGCATAATTTATAGTCCATAATCCATAACCCATAATCCATAACCCATAGTCCATAATCCATAGTCCATAACTAATAGTCCATAACCCATAGTCCATAATCCATAGTCCATAACTCATAGTCCATAATCCATAACCCATAGTCCATAATAAATAGTCCATAACCCATAGTCCATAATCCATAACCCATAGTCCATAATAAATAGTCCATAACCCATAGTCCATAACCCATAGTCCATAATAAATAGTCCATAACCCATAGTCCATAACCTATAGTCCTTAATCCATAACCCATAATTCATAACCCATAGTCCATAACCTATAGTCCTTAATCCGTAACCCATAGTCCATAACCCATAGTCCATAACCCATAGTCCATAATAAATAGTTCATAATCCATAGTCCATAACCCATAGTCCATAACCTATAGTCCTTAATCCGTAACCCATAGTCCATAACTCATAGTTCATAATTAATAGTCCATAACCCACAGTCCCAGCAAATATCTTGGACTTGCGGAGCTCCACTCTGCTGCAGATTTTATGTGTAGTTTGTGATTAACAGACTTTTACTATTTCGGGAATGATTTATTTTTCATAAAAGTGGATTACGCTGATGCTGTTGTTCACTGCCTTGTTCTGACTGTCATTGTCCTGGGTTATAGGTGAGCCGCACGGCGTCCACAGCTCGCAATGCTTCATCCAGGTTCCTGCCCCGATGTCGCTAGAGATACAAAATAACTCTTCAGCTTCCTCTCTGGGCCAAACCATAAAGCCTGGAGATCAGTGAGAGCCAAAATGAGGGGATATTTTGAGGTATCATTGCACTGCAATGTATCCGAAGTACGCCCTACAAATACGGTAAAATCATTGCTGTCATTGAGATAAGCCGGCGTGTCAGCGCACAGGACGCACCGGAAGAAAGAAGGGACAAGTGACTTCTTTTGGGCAAGTACATGTCGAGGAAAATGAAACTAGTAGGAGGCTGCGCCATAGCACAGTTGAAAGTATAAACTGGCCCGCATATACTTTCAACTGAGGACGTATTATGGCGCGCACAGGTACGTGCCACTGTACACTGTGTGAATTTACTCTATAAGCTTGTTGGCCCTTTGAGCCTTATGTATGAAAACTGCCCAGCAGTAATACTGTCTCTGTTGCCTATAGTAACCAGTTGTAGCCCATAGCAACCAATCAGAGCTCATAGTGACCAATCAGAGCTCATAGTGACCAATCAGAGCTCATAGCAACCAATCAGTGCCCATAGCAACCAATAAAAGTTCATAGCAACCAATCGGAGCGAGCTCCCGAGCACCAGCTGTAATTTCGGGGTGTACTGTACATCCCGCAGTTAAGCCGTGTGAACATACCCTAACGCCAAGCAGCAATATTAATTAGCTGGCACCCATAATGTATGAAGCAGACTCAGTGAGTGAGCCCGCTCCATACATCCTTACCTTCAATAGGACGTACAGAATAAATCTCACTACCAGCTAAATAAACAGCTAGTGCCCAAAAACCTCTGACTAAGTCAAAACAAAAAACAAAAAAAGAGGTAAAGTCTAAAATATAACTTTTATTAATAATAAGAATAAAAATCACTATCACCTCTCTCTCAAAATCATAGGGTGATGCTGCATATAGAAAACTGTCCCTACCTTAAGATGCAAGACGATCGCCCCAATAAAGGGCGCTCTTGCCCGGAACCTGTCCCTAGAGAAATTGAGAAATATAATCCTCTAGTCTGGTCCCAACATGTTTTGACCAGCCTATAAAGTTGTACCTGGTCACTTCAGGGGACCAAATGAAGGAATTCAGACTAAGGCTATGTTCACACGGCTTATTTTGGGACGTATTTCATTCCTAATTCGCGGCGTACTGCGCGAATTACACCTGAAATACGTCCCATTCATTACGGTAATCCACAGTTCTCATAGAGAACTATGGATTACGTCTCCTCTCCCTGCTCGGCTACACGCCACTAGTAATGATAGTCTATGGGCCGGCGAGGTGCTGGCCCCCCGCTCCCGCCCCCGCTCCTGCCCCGCCCCTGTCCACACGGTGTAATTGCGGGGCGTAATTACACCCCGCAATTAAGCCGTGTGAACATAGCCTAAAGGTACTCAAAAGTTATTGTCAAAGTACTACATTTGTGCTATATTAAACCAGCAACACCTGAATAATAGTAACCAAACAAACTAGGGAAAAAGAACAAGGATGATGTAATCATCCAAAAAAAAGGGTGTTCATAGCACAAACCTCAAGATTTTAGGCAAAAGTGATATACCTTACCAACATATAGAGGAACCACACCAGGTGTAGTGATCATATACATAGTGTTGTCTCTAGCCCTGTCAGGGCATAGCAGCATCGGCCACATTCAGAAGATAAGAGAGACCAATATTGAGGTAAATGTGTTATGTAGTGATGTCCAGCAGAGAAATTTCCAAGACACTCCTACGATTTCAATATAAACAGATTCAGGAGTCCAAGGCTCGGTGCTGCAGGTGCTACAAGGATGACTGTTCTTTAAAAATGAATGAGCCCCATCCCAGTATAATATAACACATCATATAGGAGGTGACATAATAGCACCAGCTCTGGTGACATGGGTTCACTCTTGTGTAGTCTCCTCTGCTCATCCCGGTCAGTGCTGGCAGTGTAGAGCGCCCATACTCATACGTTCTGCAGGTGACTGTGCCACATACAAAGTCAATGTAGGCCAATCGTAGTGGATTTCACCATAGCCCTCCCTATATCTTACCCTCCTACATATATGTAACATGGGATTGTGGTCAACGGCAGCGACGCCTGAATGTTCATCGAAGGTTTTCGGTGGAGTTACAGCTTGAGGTGTACTTATTATTTTAACAAACTTGTGACACGTCACAGAGACCTGGGAGAAGTGGTGATCAGTAGGGTCGGGGTGCCATGTCCCTTTGGGTCCTCTTGACTGGAGATCTGGAAGGGGCATAGGCGCTGTATGGTGATTTACTGCTTTTTACAGGCTAAAAGTCAACAGAAACCTCCATGATCCACAAACCTACTAAGGCCAACTATAAATCAGTACATTTTATGGCCCTTTATTTAGTTGTATGAACTTTGCGCAGTTTAATTGGGGCAATAATATAAGTGTTCAAGGTCAGTGCAGAAACGCTGCTATGGAGGTAAACATCGTAATAGGAATCATTAAAGAGGATGTGTGAGCCGGCAACTTGTCTGGATGACTGCCTCACTCATTATATAGATTTCTTCTTGTATTTCCTTCATTAGAGTCCAATCCCATTACTTTTGGCAGCAGCATACTAATGAACTCCTAGGCTGTCAAGTGGGCGGTCTCCAGCATTTAGTTTGGAACATGGAGGGTGGCTAGGTTCATGCCCCATGGGCAGTTGTGACCGCCCTGTTGATAATTCATACAGTCTGGTCTGCAGAACATGTAAGTCAGAGGTTTTAAACATCAGCGCTACAACTTTGGAGATTGGCTAGGTTCATGCCCCATTAGCAGCTGTGACAGCCCTCTTGACCGTTCATAGACTGGTCTGCAGACCATGTAAGTCAGAGGGGTCAAATATCAGCATTATAACCTTGGAGATTGGCTAGGTTCACGCCCCCTGAGCAGTTGTGACCGCCCTCTTGACAGTTCATAGTCTGCTCTGCAGGTCATATAAGTCAGGGGTGTCAAACATCAGTGTTACGACCTTGGAGGGTGGCTAGGTTCACGCCCTCTGAGCACTTGTGACCGCCCTCTTGACAGTTTATACAATCTGGTCCGCAGACCATGTAAGTCAGAGGTGTCAAACATCAGTGTTACGACCTTCGAAGGTTAGGCTAGGTTCACGCCCCCTGAGCACTTGTGACCGCCCTCTTGACAGTTCATAGTCTGGTCTGCAGACCATGTAAGTTACGGGTATCAAACATCAGCTTTACGACCTTGGAGGGTGGCTAGGTTCATGTTCCCTGAGCACTTGTGACCGCCCTCTTGACAGTTTGTGCAGTCTGGTCTGCAGATCATATAAGTCAGAGGTGTCAAACATCAGTGTTACGACCTTGGTGGGAGGCTAGGGTGCCTGTCTAAGACTTTCAGAGCTGTGCCACCGCCTGTGAATTGCTGAAGAGAGTGGTGTGGAGGTTTACACCGGAGCTCCAAATCCAAGCTAGCGCCCACTCTCTGTTTTGCCACTGCTGCCTCTGCCAAGCGCTGGCTTCATCTTCTGGGGAAAGTGGTGAGACTGACCGAGCCTGACCTTCTGTGCCCGGACCCTTCCACCCCTGCTCACTGTGTCTAAGCTCTTGCAGACCACATTAAATGACATGGTGGGCCATGGGCCTTGAGTTTGACACACATGACCCAAGTGATTACAGGACAGTTACATCCAGTGATCACAGATGATGTCTTCTCTGACTGGAGACACTCACGCCATGAAAACTTTTTCCATCCTTATCGGACTTGGGATTGTCCAGTTTAATAAAATTATACTGAATTGGGCGCAGGTGGGGGGAAATATGGACTAGGTTTGCAGGGTCGCAGCTATAGGCTTATAGGCCTTAGTGGAAAACTTCAACCTGTGCCACACCCCACCTTCACCTCCTCATGAACAATGGCTATGGACCACTCATTCTTAATAACAGGTTCCCTAGTTGTCCTGCAGACATGTAATGTAGCGTGTCACAAAGATTATTTTTACTGGAGGGGTTGTCCAGCAGAAGAAAACTCATTTAAAATGGGCCCAGTGTGGTGGAAAAAGAAAAAAAAGTTATACTCACCTACCTGTCCCGCAGCACTGCAGCTCCAGAGCTCCCTGGGATCCGCTCCTCTTCACTTCCAACTTCTTGTACCGAAACAAAGGAGAGGCTCACACTCCATTCACTTACAATGTAGCTTGAGCCTCTCTTGTGTATCAGGGCAAGAATCCGGGAATGAAGAGGAGTGGAGTTGCAGCAACGGGAGATTGAGAAGTTAGCATAACTTTTCTATTTTTCCACACCCCGGCAAACTTAAATCTAATTTTATTAAAGTGGACAACCCCCTCAAGGCTTGCTTTTCCAGCACTCTCTTCACTTTTTCCCATCTATATACAAACTCCTCATATGTAGGGTCCCAAATGGTGAAAATAATCCCTATTGTGCCCCACATAGTAAACTGTCCCATGCAGTAACAGTGTCCCGCACATTAATGGTGTCCCATTTTGACCTCACATAGTAATACTGCTATTCTTAGGGTGCGTCCCCAAGGCAAAGAGGATTATCCGACCGGTAATTGCACTGTTTTTGGGCTGTGCACACGGCTGCCAGGGGGCGGCTTTTCTCCGTGGTTTGCGGAGAAAAGCCCGCCCCCCTTCTCATAGACTTCATATTCCGTCCGAAAACCGGGCGAAAGAATTAACATGTTCTATGTTTTTTGGCCGCCGGCAGTGTATAAAACCGTGCGGCGGAAAATTTTAAAGTTTGTCAGCTGGTTTACAGACTGCTTTCAAAACCGAAAACCGTCTGTAAAATCCGGACCGTGGGGACAAGCCCTTAGTGTGTCAAGCAGTAATAGCAGCCCCTAAAAAGTGATCCCTTAAACCAACACACTAATAGTGTCCCTTCTATGCCTCGCATAGATATAGTCCCCCATTTGTGCCCCCACGCACTGCTAATAATCAGAGGTGTAACTTGAAGCTCCGGGGACCTAGTGCAAAAAGTGAAATGGGCCCCCCAGCTACCATGTGCCACTTACAATGCTGGTATCTCCTTATGTGGCAGGAGGGCTTTTGGGGCCCCCTCAGGCAGCAGGGCCCGGTAGCGATTGCCACCTCTGCACCCCCTGTAGCTACGCCCCTGCTCATAATCCCTTTGTAATTCACACATTAAAGTGTGCCAAATAGTTTGAAGGATCTGAGGCTTGTGCACTGGATTCTGGGGATTATAGGACAGACCTGAGACAGCGCCTGAAATTCAGGACTGTCCCCCAGGATCCAGGACGGTGGCATTCAAAGGTAAAACAGGCCTCATGCACCTCTATAAGAGTTCTGAACAAAATGGGGCGGCAATATAACTCTGGGAGATGATCCTTGCTCTCCCGTAGTTATTTCTTTGTCCATATACAGTAACGTCCTCTTCATTCTGTAATATTTCATCAATGTGGAGGAAACGGGGAGAACCTGGAGCAAAGCCACACAAACATGAGGAGAACATATAAACTATTTGCAGATGTTCTTCTTTGTAGGATTTTAACCAAAGACCTCAGTGTTGCAAAGCAACCGTGCTAACCACTGAGCCATCGTGCTGCAGTGTGTTAACCACCGAGCCACAGTTCTACATTGTGCTAACTACTGAGCCACCGGGTGCACCATGTTAAGTACTTAGCCACTATACTACACCATGCTAACAACTGAGCCACCGTGCTACACTTTAGTAGCCATTCTGCTAACCACTGAGCAACCATGATGCACTGTGCTAATCACTGAGTCACCGTTCTGCATTGTACTAAACAATGAGCCAGTGTGCTAACCACTGAGCCACTTTGCTACACTTTGCTAACCACTGAACCACAATTCTGCACTGTGCTAACCACTGAACCAGCGTTCTACACTGTGCTTACCACTGAGCCAGTATGCTACACTATACTAACCACTGAGCCACCGTGCTGCACTTTGCTAACCACTGAACCACCATGCTGCAATGTGCTAACCATTGAACCATCATGATAACCACTGAAGCACCATGCTGTACTGTGCAAACCACTGAGCCACTGTACTGCACTATGCTAACCACTGAGCCACTGTGCTGCACTTTGCTAACCACTGAACCACCAAGCCGCACTGTGCTAACCACTGAACCAGTGTTCTACACTGTGCTTACCACCGAGCCAGTATGCTACGCTATAGTAACCACCGAGCCACCATGCTGCACTGTGCTAACCATTGAGCCACCATGCTGCACTGTGCTAACCATTGAACCATCATGCTAGCCATTGAGCCACCATGCTGCACTGTGCTAACCACTGTGCCAACGTGCTGACCACTTCTATTCTTATCTTCATCTTGGAAAATACCCATTTGAGCTTGCATCATGATGTGTTCTTGTGTTCCTGTGTTTGGTCTACAACATAAAAAGTGTTTGCATATGGAAACAAATAAATCTTATAATCATCCTGATGAATACAATGATTCCAAATCCAGAATACAGAAAAATACAGAACCTCTTCAGCCGTACTCACTATATCTAATGCAGGTAAAGCTGCACCCTATGGAGGTAACAGACACCTGATATAACTCTTGGCACCAAGCAGAAAACAGTTTGCTGAACCCAAACTTCAGTCCTGAGCAATTAGATATAAAGAGATCCTGTGTCGTGTAAAACCTGTTTCAGACGTTGCATCTACGATACTATATTCCGCCTGTTAGAGTGTGCAGAGTCATCTCCAGGAGGTCGGAGGATTTACCAGACCTGGAGATGTGTCTTATCACAATCACCCAGATCTACAAAATGCCACAGGAAAAAAATAGCTTGTTTCATTTTCCTCTTAGTTTCTTAGTATTGGCAGAGCTGACGGTTACATCAGATGCAGATCAGACAACGCCCTCCAGTATGTGGGTGTGAGGCACCGGAGGCGACGCGAACACTGGCTCTATAGATGCAGACATCATGTGTTGAACTGGGGTGTCTGGAGTTGATTCTTGAGGCCCACCAGTGGAGTTGGTTCTTGGGGTCACCAGGGGAGTTGATTCTTGGGGTCACCAGGGGAGTTTATTCTTGGGGCCACCAGTGGAGTTGATTCTTGGGGTCACCAGTGGACTTGAGTCTTGGGGCCCACCAGTGGAGTTGATTCTTGGGCCCACCAGTGAAGTTGATACTTGGAGCCCACCAGTGGAGTTGATTCTTGGAGCCCACCAGTGGAGATGATTCTTGGGGCCCACCAGTGGAGTTGATTCTTGTGGTCCCCCAGTGGAGTTGATACTTGGGGTCCACCAGTGGAGTTCATTTTAGGAGCCCACCAGTGGAGTTCATTGTTGGGCCCCACCAGTGGAGTTGATTCTTAACTCCCACCAGTGGAGATGATGCTTGGGTTCACCAGTGGAGTTGATTCTTGGGATCCACCAGTGGAGTTGATACTTGGAGCCCACCAGTGGAGTTGATTCTTGGGGCCCACCAGTGGAGATGATCCTTGGGGTCACCAGTGGAGTTGGTTCTTGGGGCCTCCAGTGGAGTTGATTACTGGGGCCCACCAGTGGAGTTGATTCTTGGGGCCCACCAGTGGAGTTGATTCCTGGGGCCACCAGTGGAGATGATTCTTGGGGCCACAAGTGGAGTTGATTTTTGGGGCCCACCAGTAGAGCTAATTCTTGGGGCCCACCAGTGGAGATGATTCTTGAGGTCCACCAGTGGTGTTGTTTCTTTGTTCCCACCAGTGGAGATGATTCTTGGTGCCATCAATGAAGTTGATTCTTGAGGTCCAAGAGTGGAGATGATTCTCGGGGCCACCAGTGTAGATAATTCTTGGGGCACACCAGTGGAGTTAATTCTTGGGCTCCACCAGTGGAGTTGATTCTTGTAGTACACCAAGTGGAGTTAATTATTGGCACCCATCAGTGGAGATGATTCCTGAGGTCCACCAGTGTTGTTGTTTCTTGGGTCCCACCAGTGGAGATAATTTTTGGGGTCCAACAATGAAGTTGAACTTGAGGCCCAAGAGTGGAGTTGATTCTGGGGTCCACCAGTGGAGTTAATTCTTGGGGCCCACCAGTGTCGTTGTTTCTTGGGGCCACCTGTGGAGTTGATTCTTGGGGCCCACATGTGGTTTTCTTTCTTGGGGCCACCAGTGGAGTTGATTCTTGGGGCCACCAGTGGAGTTGATTCTTGGGGCTCACCAGTGGTTGATTCTTGGGGTTCACCAATGGAGTTTATCCTTGGGGCCACTTGACAGCTGCTGTATATGAATGCACGCACTGCCTATCACTCTTGCTCTCTGCCCACCAAGTCCAGGGCCCCTTACGGGGGTTTCCCTTATTCCTCTGTGGATCAGTCTGAGCTTGCAGGTATCTATCCGTCTATTACCTTAGCAGTGCCGTTAGTCATGTTGGACATGTGGATGGCAGTTGTGAAAGAATTTTGTCTGTCCATGGCTCCAGTCCAGTCATGACATACATTCTGCTGCTTTTCCATCTCCACCCAAAAAACCTCCAAACAAATGAAATAAAAAAAAAAAGATCTAGGACTGCAACGAAGAAAAGAGGCTTTTTGTTTGAAATGGGATTTTATTGTGCAACAGGACTAAAATGTAAAAAAAATAAAAATTGTATTGATATTTATCATCGATGCGTTCCTACTGGCTGATATTTGTACTGCATAGTTAACAATGATCACTCCTCACCCGCCTCAGAGGTTGTGAGAGGCAGGGGATGCGTAGGCCAATTGTCACAATACGTGCTGCGGTCCTCGTTTTGGAGCATGGTCGTTTCTCTGCTATGTGCCGGCTATATGCCGCAGTTCCAATTGCGGACCATGGGCATGCTGACCCTGCTGCCTCCGGTAGTTTGGACTCATCTGTCCTCGTTCCTGTCTGTGTTCTGCGCGCACACGCGTCGTCCCTAGGGTACACATGTGTTCTCTTGTCTGGATTCAATGGAATAGTGTACTAATTACCTGTCCAATGACCTACGACCTTCCTGCCCAGTTCATGAGTGTCCACCTGAGGGCTGTTGCTTTTGTGTCTGGTCCTGAGTTTAACCATACATGCCAACTCTCCCGCTTTTGGCGGGGGGGGGGGGGTCCCGCTAATGGGGGTCCCCCCCGCCCTCCTGGTAGAGTTGGCATTCCTCCCGCCGCCAGCAGGCAGCGGGGGGACCGCGGCGCAAGAGTAGCGCTGTCAGTCAGCAGTACAGGAGAAAGGCAGGAGGGATCGCTCCCTCCTCCCTTCTCCCCTGTATGTACAGCGCCGGCCGGTGTGCGCTGTACATACAGGTCAGTGTCACC
This sequence comes from Phyllomedusa bahiana, assembly GCA_025379985.1. Classification (NCBI taxonomy): domain Eukaryota; kingdom Metazoa; phylum Chordata; class Amphibia; order Anura; family Hylidae; genus Phyllomedusa; species Phyllomedusa bahiana. Next base: position 13,440 of record JAODAL010067028.1, read on the forward strand.
GGGGGAGTGACGCGCGGCTGCACTCACTCCCCCTGCGACGCTGAGACTACTCAGTCGGCAGCCTCCGGACCTGGCCGCGCTGCAGGAGCCTGGTGAGGTAAGTGGCTTTTATTATTTTATTTTTATTAGTTATAGGGTGGCTCTACCTGGCACAATGGGGGGGTCTACCTGCAACAGAGGGGGCACTACCTGGCTACAATGGGGGGTCTACCTGGCAACAGAGGGGCACTACCTGCTACAATGGGGGGCTCTACCTGGCAACAGAGGGGCACTACCTGGCTACAATGGGGGGTATACCTGGCAACAGAGGGGCACTACTTGGCTACAATGTGGGGGGTCTACCTGGCAACAGAGGGGCACTACCTGGCTAAAATGGGGGGGGGGTCTACCTGGCAACAGATGGGCACTACCTGCAACAGAGGGGCACTACCTGCTACAATGGGGGGGCACTACCTGGCTAACAATGGGGCATCTACCTGGCAACAGAGGGGCACTACCTGGCTAATAAAGGGGGCATCTACCTGGCAACAAAGGGGCATCTACCTGGCAACTATGGGGGCATCTACCTGGCTAACAAAGGGGGCATCTACCTGGCTAACAACGGGGGCATCTACCTGGCTACAAATTTGGCTCTACCTGGCTACAGAGCGGCTCTACCTGGCAACAGAGGGGCATCTACCTGGCTACAGAGGGGGCATCTACCTGGCTAAAGAGGGCATGTACCTGCTACAAGGGCATCTACCTGGCTACAGAGGGGCATCTACCTGGCTACAAGGGGGCATCTACCTGCCTGTAAGGGGCACTACGTAGTTATGGGGGGCTACTACCTGGCTATAAGGGCATCTACCTGGCTTTCCTCCAAAGCCGTTATGCAGTTAGGTGGAGTGGGGTGTGGCTTTTTGAAGGGGCGTGGCACACCAACAAGATGGGCACCGCCCTCTACGATCTCCTGCTTTTTCAATTTCAAAAGTTGGCAACTATGAGTTTAACCCCTGTGTTACCTGCATATATACTCCTGCTGTTCCTGCCGCTGCACCAGTTTGCTACCTGCGCTATTTTGGCTGTATCCTGCCGTCTTGCATGTCTTCTCCCTGCCTAGGACCCAGCTTCCAGTTTAGGTTTAACCCCACTGTGTCCAGGTTGCTGTTCCTGCTACCAATGCTGGGTTACCTATGTCTACTGCTGTTATCCTGCTGTTGTACCTGCCTGCTTTCTTGCCTAGGACTCTGTTACTGCCTATGGCTACTCCGGCCTGTGACCCGTCACCTCTACCTGTACCCGGTGACCTTGTCCTGCACTTCGGCTGTCACCGTGGGTAGCCACATCAGGGGTAGCGACCTGGGGGTTTCCCTGCAGCGAAGTCTGGCCTTGCAGCGGGCTTCGGTGAAGACTGTGGGCCCCGTAGACTCTGCCCCCGGTACGGTCTCCACCAATACCATCTATGCTCCCAGTGACCCACAGGATCCGGACCAAATACCCGCCGTCCACCATGTAAGTGCAGATTGACACCGCTGGTCGTTACACCAATGACGGCTGCAGCCATGTGTGAATGATGTGTTGTGTTTTTAATAACGTGCACTTTTTTTCCGCTAAAACTTTAGTGCGTCTCATAGGGTGAATGTACCTTTTAACCCCTTATTGACATTATGGGAGACACGTATAAACGGGGCTGCGCCAGATATCTAGCGTCTTTTCAGCCCAAGATCTAGCACAGCCCCGTTCATTCATGTTTAATTCTCCCGCACGCCATTCTCGGGCGCCTGCGGCATTTTGTAATGCGCCTGCGAGAGGTGGGGCGCACTACAACTGTACGAAGTTACATATTTATAACTTCACTACTGCAAATCCAGGCGCATTGCTGCTGGAACAGGTAGAGCACTTGCAAAGTGGTTTTCCTGAGCCAGAAATGTCGTCCGAGCGCTAGAGTTGGCCTGATTTATGACCCGCAGTAGAACAGGTTCATAAATCAGGTGCATTCTATATGTGCACGAAATTTGGCGTTCACGCGCTACAATTCATGCATGTTGCCCTAAATGTACAGTTACGCTGAATTCTCCAGCGCCGTCTATTGGATGTTGGAATCCTCAATTCACTTGCGACTTTGTGCCTACTGCTTTTCCCAGTACGTTATATGGTAGGGTCAATGGGACCATTAAAGGGGTTGTCTCACTACAAGGATTGCTGCTTTTTCATTTAAAGATCTTGCAAAAACAAGTCACTTTGCAATATGTGTCCATTAACAGTGTCCTACCTATTCTAGAATCCCCTCTTGTATGGCTGCAACAGCTCCTCAGGTCGCTAGAGCTACAGACCTGTTCAATCCCTCATGATAGGCTACCAGCACTGGTTGCTATAGCTACAGACCTGTTCAATCTCTCATGATAGGCTATCAGAACTGGTTGCTATAGCTATAGACCTCTTCAATCTCTCCTGATAGGCTGCCAGCACTGGTTGCTATAGCTACAGACAATGGGGGCATCTACCTGGCAACAGAGGGGGCACTACCTGGCTAATAAAGGGGGTATCTACCTGGCAACAAAGGGGGCATCTACCTGTTTGATCTCTCCTGATAGACTGTAAGCAATGGTTGCTTTAGCTGCAGACCTGTTTGATCTCTCCTGATAGGCTGACAGCACTGGTTGCTATAGCTACAGACCTGTTTGAGCTCTCATGATAGGCTGTCAGCACTGGTTGCTATAGCTGCAGACCTGTTTGATCTCTCCTGATAGGCTGACAGCACTGGTTGCTATAGCTGCAGACCTGGCTTCCATTGCAGCCTAGTGGAAGCCAGTAAACACGCCCCTGAATTCAAAATGAAACCAAGAAAACAAGACTGAGGTCAGATGAATCAATGTAGTGAGACAACCCCTTTAAGGGTATGTTCACACAACATATTTTGGCATGTATTTTTGCACTGAATTACATGCCAGGATGTGTGCAAAACAATGTTCTGCAAAAAGGGCAATACACTAGGGAAAAATTCCCTAAAAAAGCATTATGTATCTTCATACATGAAAAAACTTTGAGACATAAATGCTTCTTTAGGTTTTTCCCCCAAACGTAGTGTATTCCCCTTTTTCAGTATGTCCCGCTGGGGGCGGTCGTTGCTACTTTTTAATTACTGTGTGCCGCAGCCCGCCAGTGGCACCCGGGTTTTGCATACTTTTTTTCAGAAATGTTTTTGTGTGCAAAACATCTTTATACTTGGTGTAATTGATTTTAACCTATATGGGAGGAAGGGGTGCTTCCCTTTTTTGGGTTTTTGTCCCCCCCACTCTCACAGGGTGTCATAAGAAGGGCACTTAGGGTTGGGTGTTTTTTATTTTTTTCTTGAAAAAAGGAGGCGGTTGACCCACAGGGCCTGATTGGCTCGATTGGAGGAAAGAAGGAAAAAGGGGCTGCCCGATTTTGAGATACGTTTGGGAAAATCGTGGCAGCTTAAAAACATCTTTTGTAAAATTTGTAACCAGATTCCCAAAGTTTTTTCTAACAATTTTTCGAAAACTCCCAAAAGGGTGCTAGTAAAACATGGCTTTAGCATCTCTCTCAATTTTTTTAGGTTAAATTTTGCATCCTAAAATAATTCACATGTCCCTATTAGGTGCCTTAAAAAAAAGATAAGAGGCAGAAACGCCTCGGCACTTGCTCATTTTCGCTTGGAAATTACGCGCTTGCAAGTGTGTAATGTCAAAAAACGAAGAAACACGTTTTTTTGGGGGGCAAAGCACCGGTACCCTTAAAAAAAGAAGTACATCTTGTGGAAAGAAATATCCCTTATCCGTCTGCTTAGATAGAAAAATAAAAAAAAAAGGTTTGGGGAGAAAAAAAAAATAATGCAATGTAAACAAAAATGGGGAGAACCCAAAAATTCACCTAAAAACCAAACCACACAAGCCATTAAATGAAAGAAGTGTGAAGGGGTGGGGGGCTTTGGAAATTTTCAGAGGGTGTGGGGACTTGAAGGTTTGCGAGGTTGTGGGGGTTTGGGAAGTTTGAAGGTGTTGGATTGGAAGGTTTGCAGAGTGTGGGGAAAGGGTTGGAAGGTTTGC
>JAODAL010067029.1:0-17488 GCA_025379985.1 Phyllomedusa bahiana
TGGGTTTTTAACGAACTTTTTTTTTCCGTTTCCTCAATAGGGTTCTTGAAATCCTTCTCTCTTGTGTTACCCTTGCGTCCAGCTGCGTACATACTCTTCCCTCCTCCCCCTTTTTTTCTTGTTTGCCTTTTGTTATTCTCCTATCCTGACTCAGGGCATTACTGACCCATCGGGACCTGGTGTCCGGGTCTCTATTGCATTGCCTACATTTCCTGTTAGTTTAGGATCATACTAGTCCAGTCATAAGTTTTTTGCTTAGGAAGGTTTATGTCTGACTCTCTCTTTTGATGTACACCCTCAATATTTTCGTTTTTAGACTGTACTTCCTTTGCACCCATTTGCAAATGTTCTTCTTTGTTTTGTGATGTTAAAAAATTTGGAAAATGCTTTAATAAAAATCTATTATCAAAATGGAGGCATCCATTCCTCCCTCTATAAATTAAAGGCAATATATGCCAAATACAACGTGTAGTTCTGCACAAAAAAACATTTCTGAAAAACACAATGTGAACCTGGGTGCCGCTGGCTTGGCTGCGGCGCATATATATATATACACACATTCCAATACCAGTGGCACACAAACTGCTAAAAGGGCTATACAAGACATGGAAATCCCCTGTGCAGAAACTGGACATGTTAAAAAAAACAGGGTAAAATAGTGCAATTAGGACATTCGCCCTATACAAGTCAATGGCTTTGTTGTCGCCTCCCCACCTCTCACCTTCCATTCGTGGTATATGTGAGGACTAGAGATGAGGCAAAAAAAAAAATCGAGATCGAGTCGATCTTGATTTTGAAGAAAATCGTTTCGATTTTCAATCCGATCTCGATCCAATCGCCAATTGCCATTTAAAATCAATGGAAGAAGATGATCAGGTTAATTTTTTAACTCGATTTTTTTCTGAAAAAAATCGGATCCATAAGCCGCAAAATCACCTCGATTTTAACTTTCCTCGGTTTTCTAGATTAAATCGCTCAACACTAGTCAGAACACTGTAAAAATTCATTCCAGTGGATATCCGAGTGGGTTGGCGCAGAGTCATTGACTTGTATAGGGCAAACTTAGTCCAATTATTTAGCAAACGTGTCCAGTTTCTGCACCCTTCGTGGTTGACCATAGTTTTGTGTCTTGTGCAGAAACCGGACACATTCAAAAAACAGGGTAAAATAGTGCAATTAGGACAGTCGCCCTATACAAGTCAATGGCTTTGTTGTTGCCTCCCCACCATGGTATCAGTTGGATACAATTTTTAAAGTGTCCCGACAGATACCACGGATGGAAGATGAAAACAAGATGTGAATGGGACGTAATAGCTCAAAATATTGCAGACAGCAAGAACACTGTCACATCAGCATTGTCACTAATCCCCAGGGACAATCCCAATTACTAAACATTTGTATTCAGAAATGTGCATGTGCAAAATCCTAAAAGGATATTTATTCACTGGATTCAAAAACACATGCCCCCGACTTACTCCCAAATATAGTATTTAACAGTAGGTTTTCTAAACCAGACAGAAGACAACATCTTTAAGGTTAGGAATAGACAATGTGACCATGGCATGATACCCCAGCCTTCTTTGTGACCACTAATGGCTGCATGAGTTTGCTGGAATCTTGTACAGCCATTGGCAGTCGCTCAGGGGAAAGGGCTATTGGCTGCACCCTCTCGACCTACCCTAAAGAGGTTGCCCTGTCTTATGTTATGAAATATCACTAGGACATGTCATAGTGTGTTCAGTGGAGGGGTCTTAACTCTGACATCCTCTTTTGATCTTGAGTATGAAGGGATTGATGTATACCAGGGCATCACTGTGTGGAGTATGGGTACACTACTCCATTTAAGCAAGTGGAGCTGAGTTGCACAATGGAGTTCCCTGCATAGTGTATGAACAGTAGGAGCAATTGGCAGTGAAAACTGAACTGTACTCCTTTATTTTGAATATCTTGGGGGATTCTGGCACAAAAATGGAGCATTCTTTATCAGATGACACATTGCGTCTCCCCCAGAGATCTTTGTAAAATGGTTCCATATAGTGGCGTTATACTAAAGTACACTGAGGGCCTCATGTGTGAAAACTATATAGCAGTAGGACTGTCTTTATTGGCCATAGCAACCAATCACAGCTCATAGCAATCATAGTCTATATTAACCAATCAAAGCCCATAGCAACCAGAGCTCATAGCAACCATTCAAAGCCCATAACAACCAATCAGAGCTTACAGTAACCAATAAGAGCTTATAGCAACCAATCACAGCACATAGCAACCAATTAAAGCCCATAGCAACCAATCAGAGCTTACAGTAACCAATAAGAGCTCAAAGCAACCAATCAAAGCCCATAGCAACCAATTAGAGCGCATAGTAACCAATCTGAGCCCATAGTAACCAATCTGAGCCCATAGTAGCCAATCTGAGCCCATAGTAACCAATCAAAGCCCATAGCAACCAATTAGAGCGCATAGTAACCAATCTGAGCCCATAGTAACCAATCTGAGCCCATAGTAACCAATCAGAGCTCATAGCAACCAATCTGAGCCCATAGTAACCAACCAGAACTCAGCTTTTATTTTTCCAGAGCACAATATGAAATGAAAGTTGAGCTCTGATTGGTTGCTATCGGCTCTGACTGGTGGCTACAGGTTCTGATTGTTTAGTATGACCTCTGATTGGTCGCTATGAGCTCTGATTGGTTGCTATGACCTCTGGTTGCTATGAGTTCTGATTGGTTGCTATGAGCTCTGGTTGGCTTCTCTGACCTCTGGTTGCTATGAGCTCTGATTGTTTGCTATGAGCTCTGATTGGTCGCTATGGGCTCTGATTGGTTGCTATGGGCTCTGGTTGGTTGCTATGGGCAACAAAGTCTTACTGCTAGACAGTTTTCATTCATAAGGCCCAGAGTGATTACAGCTACGTAGTATAGACTGCGTGTCCCTGTTCAGGTTACAGACACACAGCACTCTAGTATGCAGTTCATTAAAGGTTTTTTCCCATCCTGTTCAGGCTGTGGGTGGTTTTACAGCAGTAACTGACATTCCAGTTCTGCTATTCCTAGGTGAGCCTGTTAGAGGGACTGTTACGGGTGCCCCTGCGACCCCCGTGTCGGATTGTAGGCACACCCGCAACGCTCGCAGCGCCTCATGCTGCGACCGGTGCCGCATCCCGACGCTCGGGCTGCAGACACCCCGGCGCTTCCGTGTTCCACTTACCTTTCCACGCTCCTGTTCACGTCTCGGTGCGCGCTCCGCTGCTGGCCGGGTGCGAGCGCGCGGCACTTCAGGAAAATTTAAAGGGACAGTGCGCCGGTGATTGGTCTCACCGGGCGCTGACCGTATTTAAGCCCTGCCTCTTCCCTAGCACCCTGTCGAATCGATAGTGCCTTGTGCCTAGAGAGGAAGCGTTCCAGAGAGTCTTGTGCTGATTACCGTGTACCGTACCTTCTGCCTCCATCCTTTGACCACGAACCATAGCCGCCTGTCCTGACCTTCTGCCTGTCCCCGACTACGACCCACTGCCGCCTGCACTGACCTTCTGCCTGTCCCTGACTACGAACCACTGCCGCCTGCACTGACCTTCTGCCTGTCCCCGACTACGAGCCTGCTTCACGATTCTGTACCGCGCAACACTTTGGCTGCCACCGCAAGCAAGTCACGTCAGGGGTAGCGACCTGGTAGTAATCCGCCGCAGCAAGTCCATCCCGCTTTGCGGCGGGCTCTGGTGAAAACCGGACCTACTTAGACTCCGCTCCCTGGCGTGGCTTACGCCATCGCTTGTGGTGGTCCAGAGGATCCACTACCATATCCGTTACAGGGACATTGATAAAAGAGGTGGTTTGACAGCAGAACACAAGGTTATAAAGCTCCAACGGGTTAAAGTTTGTCAGTAGGAAAGATAAACAATCTCCTATGCTGCTGATAAGAGACAACAGTGAGTGATGTCATGATCCTGGCCACTGGTAGAGCAGAGAGAGGTGGTTGGTAACCTAGGAAACCCTGTGTAAACAAGCAGGAGAAAAGAACTGTACTAACTCTGAAAGGAAGCAAAATCCGAACAGCAATGTATTTGGTAATGGTCTTTATTTACCTTTGCTGACATGTTTAAAGTTAAAGGGGTTGTCTCACTATATTGATTCCTCTTACCTCAGTCCTGTTTTCTTGGTTTCATTTTTAATTCAGGGGTGTGTTTACTGTCTTCTAGTAGGCTGCAGTAGAAGCCAGGTCTGTAGCTATAGCAACCAGTGCTGGCAGCCTATCATGAGAGATCAAACAGGTCTGTAGGTATAGCAACCAGTGCTGGCAGCCTATCAGGAAAGATTGAACAGGTCTGTAGCTATAGTGCCCTGAGGAGCTGATGCAGCCCATACAAGAGGGGATATCTAGAAATAGGTAGGACACTGTTAATGGACACATATTGCAAAGTAACTTGTTTTTGCAAGATCATTAACATAAAAAGCAGCAATCCCTGTAGTGAGACAACCCCTTTAATCAATGTGATGATAATGCCTCTTTCAGTATACATGTACTAATGGTTTTGGCATTACTGCAACCTAAAGTGGCTAGGGATCTTGAAACCATGGCAAAAAATCTGTCACAAATGGATTTTTTGCGGTTGCTGGAAAGTCAAACACTGAGGTCCTGTTGGGATAGTATTGCATGTTTACCGTGACTTGCAGGTGACTCTATCACAGTGTAGACAACCTGAACACCAAAGAAATTGCCCTCCTCGTGTTGCTCTAGGTACCAAAGGGTGAACAGATAAAATCTCCACGTTTGTTGGAGAGTAACATTGTTTCTCAGACTGTCTACATATTTTTGTGCTGCAAAGACATGTTAAATGGTAAAATGCCTAATTGCTGCAACTTTGCAAGTGTCTTACTTGTAAAAACTGTGCAGGAATAAAAATTGCTGCAATTTACAGTGCACAATTTTGCCGCATGGCACAACAATTATACTATTGGGCATGCGTGAAAGCATCCTAACTCTCTGCTAGTGGGTGGTATGTTCTCCTCTTCGCTGTCATATAGTGTCAGATTGGGGTGCCTGGGGCTCAGCAGAGAAGTTGATTCTTGGAGCCCACCCTACAGCTAAAAGGGCTCTCTCACAAGATTAGATTTCAACAGTAGGGAGTGGTAAATCAATACTTTTACCAAATAAATAGTTCTTTTGATATTTCCTTGGTCAGGAGATAAGAGAGATTTTATCTTCTCTGATTGCACACAGGTTTCTCTGGTTACCGACCACCTCTTCGCTTCTCTCTTTGTCTTATATGAGAGCAGGAAGTTTCCTCACCAGGACTGACAGCAGCTTGAGAATTTAGGATGTTATCTCTAATAAATAAAGGAGATTGTTCACCTTTGATAAGCACTGGTTTGCACTCCTTTGAGCTCTGTGGCCTGCACTATAGATTCAATCTCCTGTAGTCATGTCACTGCCATAAGAGCGGCTGGGAATACAGAGTTGATATACTAATCACTGCTACAGAACCACCCACAGACTGACCAGGAAGAGTGAATCTGAAGCTGAATGTGGCTCTGTGAAATAGCATAGTGAGGCGCATATAAGTGACTCTAGCACTCTGCCTCTTGCTTTTTGTCCTTATTTCTGCCTTTCTACCAGAAAAGCAGCCTCAGTCCTATTATCAGGGGGCCCCATGCACAGGAGTCCACCATATCCAGGGGCCCATCGGGGTTTTACCGTGCTTCCCTATGGGCCAGTCCAAGCCTGCTATTATATGAAACACTCTTACAGGTTGTGTCTTCCTCCTTTGCTCCACTGTTTGTAGAACAAGATTTCATTTGCATTTTGTTTTGTGACCTTTATACCAATTTTACTTAGTAGAAAAGTAGAACTTTGTAGAAGGCTGGGCTAGTTTTTGTTGTGTGGTGGAATTGTCATAAGATTTGTTCATTTTTACATGTTTGTTGTGAACTTATTTGCTATAATCAAATAACTCCTCCTCCCCCATATCTACTAGTATCTTGTTGATGTGTGACAATTTGGAGATGGACAAGGGGTTGTCCAGGTAAATATTTTGTTTAAAACTGCCGACACTGCTTTTAAAAAATAAAAATAAAATTATACTTGCCTCCGCACTCTCTTCACTGCCTTTCCCATTGCTCTGTGAAAATGCATCGTGAGAGCACCCTTTAGAATAATTGCAAAATTAATGTGACGGGAAGGTAGAAAAAAGATCCTTGGCTCGGGACCAGAAAGATAATAGAAGACCAGCAACGCTGGAATGAATGAGTACACTTTTGTTATGTTCTGAGATTAGCAGCAGCACCAATTTAAAATACAATTTTAACCTGGATAACCCCTTTAACTGTGATGGTGGCAGCTTGTTTTTGCAATACAAAATAAGGCTGAGTTCACTTGCTGTGTTTTTTTATTAATGTTTTTATGCTTTTGAAATGTAGGAGAAAACTGCATGCATTTTACCATGGTTTCACAATGCAGTTATTGGCTGAAAAGTATTTACAGGTAAAATGTTTCACCTGTAAATTTTTCTTGAAATTCAAGTGCACGAAAACAATAATAATAAAAAAGAGTGTACCGTATAAACTCAGCCTTATCCCTGGTTCACATCTATGTCGGAGGTTCTGTCCAGAACATTCGTCACACAGATCCAACCAGACTTGTTTTGCAATGGAAACCAAAAGATCCATTTGTCCAAGATCCAGCTGTCGTTTCCCGTCATTCCCAAAGGAACCTGCAACGTAGCCTCAAACGCATCTATTAAGTGAGCCTTACAGTGCTAGATCTATTGGTTTCTTAAAAAAAAGAATTGTGCTAAAAAAGGTCTCTTTGAAATGTGTTATAAATAAAAACAGAATGCATCTTTATTAAATTTAGATAAAATATCTATATTTTTTATATCGTTTTATTTACCGATTGTGGGGTAACCATCTTGTTAGAGTTCTTGCAACAGTAATTGTATCAGAAAGGGACCAATTTACTATAGTAAGGGGCATTCTCTATTCCTCTACCTCTAGATGAAAGGTTTCTATGCCAGAATAGATGGGAATTCTTTACTGTAAAAGCACTGAGTATGTAGGACTCTCTGCCAGAGGAATGTGTCTTGGTAAAATCATGAAAAGAGTTGAAGAGGCCTGAATACATTTCTGGAGTGTAACAATATTACAAACGGTAAGAAGACTTGATTTTTGGAGAAGAGTTTTTGATTCAAGGATTTCGATTGCCAGATTTGGAGTGGGGAACGATTTTTTTTTTAAAAACAAGTGGCTTCTACCCCATAGGTTTTTGGCTTTTTCTGCAGGATAACAGGCTAATCTAGATGGATGTATATTTTTCAGCACTTACAAATCATATTAGTGCTATAGAAGAGTGATGTGAACATGCATCTCGGAGGCCATGGTAAGGGCCGCCATCAGAAATTTCCGGGCCACCTACAGCTAAAGCATCTGGGTCCCCCCTGCCACCCCGCCCCTGTTGTATCTGTCCCTGTCAACCCCATCGCTCTGCCCCCACCAACCATGCCCAGCAACCGCTGTTACACCAACCCCCCCCCCCTCCCAAAAAAAATGCAATTACGCCATTGTCTTTGGATTTAGTTCTTTTTGAATTTTACAACATATAGTGTATCCATATTGTGTGCGTCAGTACGTATACAAGGGATAGAAAGTACCGCCACTGTGATGCTGAAAGTTGGAGGAGGCAGTGAGCTGTCCCCATCATCTATTGTAAGTGGTGTGATCCAGCTTTATAATAGAGGTGTTTCCTTCCTTTGTAATCCTGCTCTTTGGTGATATGAGATGAGCGCTAACCCTACTGTACATCCAGTGTACACAGCACAAGCTGAAAAGTAGTCCTTCCAAAACAGAAAATGTCAGCCTCCTGTGAGAGCTCAGTGGCCGATATGAAAAGATTCCGGAACCATGCTGAATATATATTTATATAAAAACATAATTTAAACCATATTTTTTAAACAGAATATGAACCAATGAACCCAAACCAGTGACATTTATTTGAAAGACATTATTTTTTATTAAGAACAAAGTAGGTAGAAACAGTGAAAGCCGATATATCAGTCATGTGGCCGAAGAGGATCAGTATAATCAACAGTAACAAAGAGTGGAATATACCGTAAAATTTCAAACAAAGTGATATAGATAAGTCCAAATGGGCAAATAAACAATCTAATGTCTCGGAAGGGAGGGAGCATACCCTCTAGGTATAGTCGGACACACCTAAAATAGAACCATAGAAAGAAACAAATTAAAGGGGTTGTTCTGGAAAAAAGATATTACACAACTCCTGGGACCCCCGTGTAAAAAAAAATAAATAAAAAAAAATAGTTTTCTTTCCTCCGGTTCCAGCCATGTCTTTCTGGCCATTTTCTTTCTTTAACTTCCGACTGGGGAAATCAATTCTGCAGACACTGATTGTCAGTAGATGTTGATGTAAGTAGAAGCATGTGACCGCTACGGCCAATCAGTGGCTTCTATACACAAGGTCAACTCAGAATATTATAAGGTAAACTCAGAATATAATATTATAAATTTTAAGGGATATGACAATTTTTCTGTATATATATTGGCCAATCAGTGGCTGCAGTCCCCAGTCGGAAATTGAAGAGAGAAAACAGAAGACCAGAAAGACGCAGCGCTGGAATTAGAGCCTGGATGCAGGTAAGTATAATTTTTTTTTTTTTTAATAGGGCCTCGGAAGCTGCCTATTAGTTTTTTTTGTTCACAGGAACTGGACAATCCTCCTAACATATAAAAGCTGGGCTCACATGACAGTATTTTGCACCAGTATTTGTAAGCCAAAAAAGGAAAGGAACCTACACAGAGAAAAGAGAACAATTTGCAGCTCTTCCATTTTTTCAGATCCATTTTGGTTTTTGCTTTAAATACTGATGCAAAAAACTTCCCTGTGAAAATGGGAATGAGAGTGGAGGCGGGAACGAAGGATAGAAAAACAGTCAAGGTGGAAAGTCACATTGGTAAATTATGAAGGGACAGTAGCCATCCACCGACCCAATTTCATCTGTGTTTCTAAATACCAGCCAAGGCTGCTAAAGAAGTTGTTTTGACTAAAGGCATCTAGAAAATATCTACCAAATGCCTACCTTGCTTTTGTGTCTGATGCAAAAAAAAATGTATACATTCACCAAATAGGACTAGTGGAGTTAAATTAGGATTAAGTTTGCCCCATATAAATTCATTGACCTGTTGTGATCTCGGTGGAGATATATTTTTACAGTATTCCAACGGATACCACGAATGGGAGCTGAAAATGAAATGTGAATGGAGCTTAAAAGGGTTGTCTCGCTACAAAGATTAGCTTTCAACATGTAGAGAACACTAAAAGACATTTTCCAAATATATGGCTTTGTTCATTTTTTTTTGTTAAGGAGCTACAAGTTATTTTATTACCTTCTGTGCTCTATCTGGTTCCCCAACTAACCGACCTGTGTACGTCTCCACCCTCTGCTGTTTGTTCTATCTGATTGCAGGGAGTGATGTCATCACACAGGTCACAGCAGCACAGAACTCCAGACAGTGAGAGCTTGTTTGTTATCTGATCTTTCAGACAAAAGAGTAATTACTGCTGTCTACTTAAATCTCATGCTGTCAGGACCAGGAAAGCTTCAGAGTTAATCTAATTAGCAGAAGTCCGAATACACGAAGCTCATATGCTAATTACAGACAGCTTGACCAGGAAGTGATAGAGCAAACCAGCATTATTTCATTCATGCATCCTATGAAGCTTTGAGATGAGACAACCCCTTTAAATCTACAACATACTTCTCCATAACCTCCCATTTAAATGTAATGGATTTACTGTTACTGTAATAGCAAAAATCACGGGTCGTTTTTCCATTATCTGCTTTTTATTATTAATCATGTATAAAAAATCTGCCCATGCAGCCTAACCCTAACCTCAGAAGTGTAAAGATTAATAATGGTCTGTGGCCACCACACATCTCCAAAATTCTTGCGTCGTTATTACTTTGTAGCCCAGTGATCAAATAATGAGTAACACTCTCTTCACCTCATTCCATTAAGTAGTTGTGCTGCTTCAATATTTTAACATATTAGATTGTCACTTTTTGGGGTATATTCACATTTGTTGTGTGTTTCAAAACCGAACACTGAAAAAAATGCAAGTTTTTTTTTTTTGCTAGGTTGTAAATAGCCACACATTTTTATAGGCAAAACAAATTTATTCTGTTTCATCTTTTATTGCCGTATGGCTAAACTTTTCCGACATGTGGTGATGATGCGCTTTTTATTACACCATGTGAATACACCCATAAAGTGCTGTTCTCACCATGATTAGTCTACTTTTCACAGCTAGCTTCAGGCTCCCACTTTTGTTTAGGCTGTGGGTGGTTCTACAGCTTGTCTCCCACTTCCTGTTCAGGCTGTTGACAGTTCTACAGCTTCAGGATGTAGGCAGTTCTGTAGCTTCAGGCTCCCAATTCCTGTTCAAGGTGTGGGTGGTTCTACAGCTTCAGGCTCCCATTTCCTGTTCAGGCTGTGGGCAGTTCTACAGTTTCAGGCTCCCACTTCCTGTACAGGATGTAGGTAGTTCTGTAGCTTCAGGCTTCCAATTCCTGTTCAAGTGTGGGTGGTTCTAGAGCTTCAGGCTGCTGCAACTTTGTTTCGGCTTTGGGCGGTTCTATAGCTTCAGATTCCCACTTCCTTTTCAGGCTGTGGGTGGTTCTACAGCTTCAGGCTCCCACTTCCTGTTTAGGCTTTGGCAGTTCTATAGCTTCAGGCTTCCACTTCCTTTTCAGGCTGTGTGTGGTTCTACAGCTTCAGGCTCCCACTTCCTGCTCAGGCTGTGGACCGTTCTATAGCTTCAGGCTCCAACTTCCTGTTCAAGGTGTGGGTGGTTCTACAGCTTCAGGCCCCCACTTCCTGTTCATGCTGTGGGTGGTTCGACAACCTCAGGCTCACACTTCCTGTTCAAGCTTTGGGCGGTCCTACAGCCTCAGGCTCCCACTTCCTGTTCAGCCTGTGAGTGGTTCTGCAGCAGTGTCTGTTATAGAGACATTATTGATGGACGGTCTAAATAGCTAGGCACAAGGCTACAAAGCTCTAAAGGATTAAAGTTTGTCAGTAAGAAAGATAAAGAAGTTCTTGTGCTGCTGATAAGACACAGCAGGGAGTGACCATGGTCTAGGGGTATTAGAGCACAGAAAGATGGTTGACAACTAAGGAAGCTTGTGTGAACAAGCAGGAGTGCTTTAGCTCTGAAAGGGCAATACACTACGTCGAAATCCCTAAAGAAGCATTTATGCTATCTATCATACATGAAAAAACTTATCTTGATCAGAACATGTTTAAGCTGCCCACGACTTTCAACGTGGTCTCAAATCGGGCAGTCCTATCCTATCTTTACCTCTCAATCGAGCCAATCAGGCCTCTCACTGGGTCACCGACCTCCATTATTCAGAGAGAAAAAAATAAAAAAACCCAACCTGCAAAGCTGCCCTTCTTATGACAGCCTGTGAGAGTGGGCGGGGACAGAAACCCAAAATGGAAGCACCCCTTCCTTTCCATATAGGTTTAAAATCAATGTACACCAAGTATAACGTATGTTTCTGCACACAAAAACATCTCTGAAAAAACGTAAAGCAAACCTGGTGCCACTGGCAGGCTGCGGCACACATGTAATTATACATGTACACACACAGACCGCCGCCAGCGGCACATTCTGCAAAAAGGGGCAATACACTACGTCGAAACCCCCTAAAGAAGAAATTATGCTATCTATCATAACATGAAAAAACTTTGAGACTCTCGGTTCACATATCTTGAATCAAACATGTTTAAGCTGCCCACGACTTTCAACGGTCTCAAATCGGGCAGTCCTATCCTATCTTTACCTCTCAATCGAGCCAATCAGGCCTCTCACTGGGTCACCGACCTCCATTATTCAGAGAGAAAAAAAATAAAAAAAACACCCAACCTGCAAAGCTGCCCTTCTTATGACAGCCTGTGAGAGGGGCGGGGCCCGAAACCCAAAATGAAGCCCCCCTTCCTTTCCAAAATGGGTTAAAATAAAATTTGTACACCAAATATAACGAAAATGTTTCTGCACACAAAAACATCTCTGAAAAAAACGTATGCAAACCTGGTTTGGGTTTCTGTCCCCGAACACTCTCACAAGCTGTCATAAGAAGGGCAGCTCTGCAGGTTGGGTGTTTTTTATTTTTTCTCTCTGAATAATGGAGGTCGGTGACCCAGTGAGAGGCCTGTTTGGGCTCGATTGAGAGGTAAGAATTAAAGGATAGGGACTGCCCGTTTTGAGAGACCACGTTGAAAGTCGTGGGCAGCTTAAACATGTTCTGATCAAGATATGTGAACCGAGAGTCTCAAAGTTTTTTCATGTTAGCTCTGAAAGGACGCAAAATCAGAACAGCAATGTATTTGGTAATAGTCTTTATTTAACGTTACCTTCATGTTTAAAGCAAATCAATGTGGTGAGAAAAACCCCTTTAAATCATATATAGAATTATTTTCTGTCAGGCTAAGCTCTCTTTACTATAGACACAAAAACTATTATACAAATTATTGATGTAGATCATTTTATTTACTTTTTTCTTAATTTTCAGGACATTTTCAGTTTCTAACTCTTCCAATTTTTCTTCCAGTGTTTTGTATTGTACCAGTTTTCTACATGTGCCACAATGTTTTAACATGTTACAGAATTATAGGGATTAGATTTCGATATAAAAAGAATCTCTGAATTAGGGCAATTGTAAAATGTTCCACTCATGCTAGAGACTATGGGTGACATGTATGAAAACTGTCTAGGTCTAAAACTCACTTTGTTGTCCATAGCAACCAATCAGAGCCCATAGCAACTAAAGCCCATATCAACCAACCAGATACCATAGCAACTAGAGCCCATAGCAACCAATCAGAGCCCATAGCAACTACAGCTCATAGCAATCAACCAGAGACCATAGCACCTAAATCCCATAGCAACTAGAGCCCATAGCAACCAGAGCCTATAGCAACTAGAGCCCATAGCAACCAATCAGAGCCCATAGCAATCAACCAGAGACCATAGCAGCTAGAGCCCATAGCAACCAATCAGAGCCCATGGCAACTAGAGCCCATAGCAACTAATCAGAGCCCATAGCAACTGGAGCCCATAGCAACCAATCAGAGCGCTCCTTTCATTTCATATAGTGCTCTGGAAAGGTAAAAGGAAGGCACTGATTGGTTACTGTGGGCAACAAAGTGAGTTTTCATACATGTCGCCCTATATTCCTTTAGATGTCTTCAGTGACATCCATTAAAGTTTTCCTACGTTGCCTTTCTACAAAGCCATTGCATGATGTATTGGAAATCTCAGTGATACAATTAAAGTGTTAAAAGTGCAGAAGCCGACCATTATAAGAGGAGTAAGTAAATTAAAGCTAACACCTATATACAGTGGATGTATCCATATTGTGTTCTGAGCCAATATTCATAGATAGATGCCGGCATTGAAAGTGCAATGCGAAAGATTGTAATGTTAGGTAATATACAAGTATTCATGAATCCTGACACAACCCACAAAACTAAGCAATGGGAAAAACAGCAAATATATATAGAGAGCCGAGGTCTTCAGAGTCGCAGGGCCAGCAGAGGAGTCAGTCTTCAGTCTGCATATTAGCTGTATAGAAGCTCAGATCATCAGGGATAGTCGGATCATCTATGGGCAGAGCGATGGGCTGCTGCTGCGGTATAGAAGCTGAAGAGAAAAATACATATATCAGTAGGTTTTCTTATCACTCCACAAGTGTAACTAATAAATGACTAGTCCTTTAGTGCCACAGAATCACAGCTTCTCAATATTCATATTGGCACCACTTCATATGATACATCACAAAGGTCCCTCGACAGCTCTACTAATCATAGCAAAAGATGTGGTTGTCAAGACAGCCCTTTTCTTTTATTAGTACTGTGGCTGTCACTATTATTTATAGGGACTCTCTGTGGCTGTCACCATTATAGGGATTCTATGGCTGTCACCAATAAAAGAGACTCTGTGGCTGTCACTATATAGGGACTCTTGGCTGTCACCATATAGGATTCTATGGCTGTCACCAATTTTAAGACTCTGTGGCTGTCACTATTATAGGAACTCTGTGGCTGTCACCATTATAGGGACTCCTTGGCTGTCACCATTATAGGGATTCTATGGCTGTCACCATTATAGGGACTCTGTGGCTGTCATCATTATAGGGACTCTGTGGCTGTCACGATTATAGGGACTCTGTGGCTGTCACCATTATAGGGAGTCTATGGCTGTCACCATTCTAGGCCCTCTGTGGCTGTCACCATTATAGGGACTCTGTGGCTGTCACGATTATAGGGATTCTTTGGCTGTCACCATTATAGTGACTCTGTGGCTGTCACTATTATAGGGGTATTGGGGCCGTCACTATTATAGGGATATTGGGGCTGTC
Source organism: Phyllomedusa bahiana (assembly GCA_025379985.1). NCBI lineage: Eukaryota > Metazoa > Chordata > Amphibia > Anura > Hylidae > Phyllomedusa > Phyllomedusa bahiana. The sequence continues at coordinate 14,438 of JAODAL010067029.1, forward strand.
ACTATTATAGGGGTATTGGGGCTGTCACTATTATAGGGATATTGGGGCTGTCACTATTATAGGGGTATTGGGGCTGTCACTATTATAGGGATATTGTGGCTGTCACTATTATAGGGACCCTGTGGCCGTCACCATTATAGGGATTCTATGGCTGTCACCATTATAGGGATTCTATGTCTGTCACTATTATAGAGACTCTGTGGCTGTCACTATTATTTATAGGGACTCTGTGGCTGTCACTATTATTTATAGAGACTCTGTGGCTGTCACTATTATAGAGACTCTGTGGCTGTCACCATTATAGGGATTCTATGGCTGTCACCATTATAGAGACTCTGTGGCTGTCACTATTATAGGGACTCTGTGGCTGTCACCATTATAGGGATTCTATGGCTGTCACCATTATAGGGATTCTATGGCTGGCACTATTATAGGGACTTTGTGGCTGGCACTATCATAGGGACTTTTTGGCTGGCACTATCATAGGGACTTTGTGGCTGTCACCATTATAGGGACTTTGTGGCTGGCACTATCATAGGGACTTTGTGGCTGTCACCATTATGGGGACTCCGTGGCTGTTATTGTTAGGGAGGCACTGCAACACCATCATAGGGACTCTGTGATTGCCACTGCAATTAGCCGCTAACACCCGGCGGCTTACCGGCGCTGTGATGTGCCCATACGTCATAGGTCGGTAAGGGGTTAAAGGGATTGTGCCACAACAGACATTTATCACCTACCTATTGAATAGGTGATAAATGTCCAAACACTGCGGATTCCACTGTTGAAACCTCCACTGATCCCTAAAACTAAGGCCTCGCATCCCTTGTCCTTCTCAGTTAGTCCCATTGACGTTGAATGGAACAATGGCCAAACATACGCACTGCTGCTCCATTTAAAGACTCCCTTGCTGTGCTCACAGTACGGCTATGTTCACACGGCTTAAATTGGGGCGCATTTCGCCATGTACTGTGCTCTAATACGAGCGAAATGCGCCCCAATCATTACAGTAATTCATAGCTCTCATAGAGAACTATGGATTACGCCTCCTTTCCCCGGGCGAACAATACGATCGTATTGTACGTACAGGGAGATAAATGACATGTCATTTATTCACGGCGAGCAAGTCATGAATGTCTATGGGGCCAGCGGGCTGCCGGCCTCCCCGCACCGCGGAAGCACGTGCGTATCAGCGCGACTCCCGAACACCTGGCGTAATTGCGGGCATACTCCATGTGAACATACCCTAAGAAAAAACTGTGGATTTGGGGCCCTTGTTATATTGATTTCTCCCAACAACAAGAAATGTATTACCTATCCTGTAATAAATTAAATTTAGTAATAAATGTCTTTTATGGCAAAACCCCTTTAACTGACTGTCAAAAGCCAAGGACCCAATTAATATATATATTGGATAGATTTTTTGACTTCCAAAGGTAAAAAAACAAATTTGTCATGAATACTACAGGAAAGCGGGTTTCAGAGTCCCCAATAAAACATATTTAAAATTTGGGTTTTGAGACAACCATTGTATGTTGGAACCATGTCTCTTTCAAAACTGGTAATTGGTTTTGAAGCCCCAAAATGTTAATGACATGTTGGAAAACGAAGATTAAACAAAATTACATAAATAATTAATCCCTCCATGTAACCTCAGGAAGAGCTGCTGGAAGCTGGAAATCCCTTTCTAAGATGAGGACAAGAGTTTTCTTGGGTCATGGACTTTATACAAAATGTTAAAGAAAAAAAATAATAAAGAGGCCTCAACCAGATGCAAAAGGAGCCGCATGTAAGAGCAGTAAAGGAGATGTAGTAGCGCACTGCACTGTAGAGAGGCGCTATAGACCGCCAATCACTGCATGCACCTCACTAATACATGTTAAAAGCAGTAGAGGAAAATGTAGTACCACACTGTACTGAGAGTTGTTGCTTTAGACCACCAATCCTGCATGCACCTCACTAATAAATGTAAGAGCAGTACAGGACATGTAGTAACCGCACTGTACTGTAGAGAGGCGCTATAGACCGCCAATCACTGCATGCACCTAATAAATGTAAGAGCAGTACAGGACATATAGTACCACACTCTACTGTAGAGAGGCACTACAGACCGCCAATCACTGCATGCACCTCACTAATAAATGTAAGAGCAGTACAGGGCATGTAGTGCCACACGTAAATGTAGAGAGGCGCTATAGACCACCAATCACTGCATGCACCCCCCTAAAACATGTAAGAGCAGTACAGACATGTAGTACTGCACTGTACTGTAGAGAGGCCTATAGACCACCAATCACTGCCCTGCACCTCACTAATACATGTAAGACAGAACAGGACATGTAGTACCGCACTGTACTGTTTGAAGGAGCTACTAGACCACCAATCACTGCATGCACCTCACTAATAAAATGTAAGAGCAGTAAAGGGCAGATAGTACCCGCACTGTACTGAGAGAGACGCTATAGACCACCATTCACTGCATGCACTTTAAAATAATAAAAAGTTTAAAAGCAGTAAAGGACATGTAGTACCGCACTGTACTGTAGAGGGCGCTATAGAACCACCAATCACTGCATGCACCTCACTAATACTGCAAGAGCAGTACAAGGACATGAAATAGACCGCACGACTGTAAGAGAGCGCTATAGACCACCAAACACGCATCACCTCACTAATACATGCAAGAGCAGTATAGGACATGTAGTACCGCACTGTACTGTAGAGAGGAGCTATAGACCACCAATCACGGCATGCACCTCACTAATACAAGTAAGAGCAGTATAGGACAAGTAGTACCGCACTGTACTGTAGAAACGCTATAGACCACCAATCACTGCATGCACCTAACTAATACATGTAAGAGCAGTACAGGACATGTAATGTCCTAGGAAAGATCATTGTATAGTGAATATATTGTATCCTGGGGCCACAGTAACTCGAGGTACCACTATAACAGGATAAAAATTGGTTTGTGAACTTAATATGACTGGATCACGCTGCGAGTGATATAAAGCAGACAGATACCTGATGGGTCAGTGCCCTCTATTGCGA